>VXBX01006006.1:70388-132631 GCA_013400415.1 Scytalopus superciliaris | reverse complement strand
TCGCAGGCCGGGGGCGGGCTCGGGCCGTGTCGGGGTGTTGGTTCGTGTGCGGGGCAGGCAAAGGGCCGCCCTCGCCGCCCAAAACCCCGGGCCCCTCTGCTGCCCGGAACTGTACCTGGCTTGTACAAAGACGAGCAGTGAGGAGGCAGTGCGGAAAAGCGTGCTGTGGCAGGGGATGTGAGTATTGCTGCTGGAAAGCCTTTAAAGTGATTTCTGTAGTTACTGAGGCTGCCACTCGCGCTTGGGGTGAGTGGTTACCTGCGAGTGGGCTGTGGCCGTAAGCGTTGCCGGAGCTAAGAGCGTTGTTAATAAATTAACTTAATGCTTCTGGTATACAGGCTTGTGACTTGGCTTGTCTGACTCGTTGTGGCAGAGGAAGTGCGCGCTGCCGTGTTTGGGATGCTACCAAAGCCTTGGGTGTTTGTGCCTTCAGATACCAGGCTGGCTGTCCTAGATCTTGCCTCTGGGCATTGTTGCCAACATTTAGCAATGTGCGTGCTGTGTGATGGCCATTGCAGTCCTCTGCTCATGATTGAGTGATCTTTTGCAGCCTCTTCTCTATTCCGATTCTGTATGCTAAATTAAAGCATAGAGCAGTAAATTTTACGTAAATCTGGGGTTTATATAGTCAAGATAGTTATTAAAAGGAAAACAAGAAAATAAGGGAGTAGAATATAGGTCACTAGTGGCCAAAAGAAGCATGTGCTATGTCGGCAGTCCCCTCAAGATAGTATATTAGAATTCAAACTATAGTGCATGTGTTGAAGATCAAGATTTTCTCACTATTTACTACAACTTCACCCTAGTCTCTGATAAACCTGTTTGATAACAGCACGGAAAAATGCTGACATAGCTGAAAGTGACCTTGTCCTGACTGGGCTACTAACACACACAGGGGCACACAGATGTGTTGTGCATTCCTGTTCCAGGTATAGTAAACAAAGAGTCATTCCAAAGCTATTCTTACTATTTGGAATTTTATTCATAAAGAAAATGAATTGATAGCCTAGTTTCAAATAATAATTTTATGTGTGTGTGCAGGTTTGATTTTGACATTATAAGTTTTCTTCATTATGAAGTCTTTTGGAACATCATGACTTTTTTTAATAACTAACTTATAATTGGGTGGAAGAGTCTTATGAGAAAGAGAGGTAATTGCCTTGCTGCTTTTTTTGCAACTTAGTCACTGGGAAAAAAAGTTTCTTTCTGCCTGCCATCTTAACTCATACCAGTTTGCAAAAGAAGTGCCATAATGTCTGCTGGTTTATTTTTCTTTCATAATCTATTTCCTTAAGGTGTTTTTCCCCCACCTTTGTACAGTGCAGCCTTATTTCGATGATGTGTGGTGTTACTGTCCTTTAAGTGGTACTTTCTGTTTTTTATAGGTAGGGCAGAATCATACATGAATCTTTTAGCATCTTACACTCCTTACATCTCTTAGTGTTTTGTCTTGGGTGCATAGTTTATCATGCAGAAATGTAGTCTTGCTTGATTGGTTTTCAGTCGAAAATAACAGTATATGAAATCGTTAAATAGGTCTATAAGTCAGAATCTCACATCATTAATTCTTACTGTTCAAGTCATGAGACTTGAGATCACTTAAAATGCAGAACTCTTGGGGAGATTGGATACCCAGCATTTAATTCTTATTTGAGACTTTTTTGTACACTCTATGAATATATCAATTTTTTTAATACAGCATATGTGTTGTGCTTAGGTTAGCTTTTGATAAAGATTAGTTCTACATTATTGATTGTTTTTCTATAAAAGTAGCACACTCTAAATGATCAGAAAATTAAAAGTTGGCAACTAATATTTATCTTCTATTAGACCAAGTACCTTGATACTGTATCCATCAAAAATTAGAGAGGCATTAATGTGTGAAATAGAAGAATGTCTTACAAGTGTTAGTTTCTTCACAATTTAGCAAAACCTTGTGATAAATGTAGTTCGTTAATGGTTACCCTTGTTGCCCAAACCCCTCATGGAATTTTGAAATCTCCACACATTTTGCAAGCTGAGAGACTGCCTCTTTGATGTCAGCCCTGCCACAGCATTTGGTTAACTGCTGGGTAGGGCTTGGGGGCCTGTAGGCTGGTCCAGAGCCACACAGAAATGGTGGGAAAATGGACTCTTGCTGTAATAAGCTGTGCATCAGAAAGACACTGAGTTTTCTTAAGTTAGCATAATAGCTGAATCAGCAATGTCTTTATTAGTGTCAAAACAGGCTTTATTTGACTGTAATAAGGATGAATTTTAAAAAATCTTCATAGAAAAAAGGATATGACTTTTGTAGAAGAGTGACTTAGGTTACATGCAGTGTCCTGCAGTCCCTTTTTTTAGGGTTCTCGTTTTGAGAAGGTTGGAATGTAGGTTTGATGAGGCTTTAACAACTGCATGTACATCTCTTTCTAGGAGGTGGCATTTGAAATGTTGTGAAATGTCTGGTGGATACAGGAGGCAGTTGGGGGTTTTTGACTTGTGCCAAGTGAAAATTCTATTGGTGAAGGTTAAGTTCATATGTTTTTTTATCCCCTGATTTTCAGGTTCATGAGGTACTAGGCAAATTGTGTATGGTTTCATACAGGTTGTCTCAGGTTTATAACAAGAACAGAAACTAATCTGGTTTTAGCAGCAATTTTTTTTAATACCGGTTTAGTAGTCAGCTGGCCTTTAGAGACTATTTCATCTTAGGACACCATAGTTGGCTTCCTGTGAGTTTCTAATATCCACCTTTTTCAATACAACATGAATATTCAATGTTAAGTTCAAAGTTTCTTTAATGAATCACTTTGGGCACTTGAGCTGACCACAAGTAGAGTCTTAAATTACATAAAGTGTAGTTACATATAAGATTTATGTATCTGTTTATTGGAAGGTGGCTCTGTTCAGACTGCGTGCAAGTAAAGGAGAGAAGGAAACAGTGATCTTATTCTCGATGTCATTAGTTTATGCAAATTAGCATACAAGCTGGGAAATCAGGTACAGCCTTGAAAGAGATACTCCCGGGCACATGGTGTGACTCTTGGGGATGGTTCTGTGCAGGGCTAAGAGTTGGACTTGATGATCCTTGTGGGTCCCTTCCAACTCAGCATATTCTGTGATTCTATGTAATTCTTTGAGATGTCCATTTTACCCATGGTAGTAAATCTAGTCTAGAGTTACTGTCACCTGGTGCTTCTGAGGTAGTTGTGGTTTTCTGCATTTTAACATTTAAGTGCATTAAAGAAGTAACAGATTTCTTCTTTTAACACCTTTTTACAGCTATCTGATTAACAGAATGACACCCGTAAAGCTGCACTATTGGATTCTGGGTTGGTTTTCTATGACACTGTGTTGTTGGTGTACTTCAGATAAATTCACTCAAAGGTAAGTTATGCTTTAAAATAAATGTCTGACAGCTCATTCTTAAGTGCAGATCAGAATAGTTTAACTTCTAATTACATAAATTTTATGTGCTATTTTTGATGTGTTTTTCTTCTCTTGGGTGACAGTTAAGCTGAGACATCTACCTTAACTGAAGGAGAAGGGATCATGCCTCAGAAAACCTTTACATTCCTAATATTTTTTTAAAATAGCATGAAAAAAGAGGGAAACTTAAATTACTTTTGTTGCACTTAAAACTTGTGTATTCGTGTTTCAAACGAATCATATAGGCTTGTGGTTATAGTAATGGCAAAAATTGGAAATAATTTTGAGACCTATAACAAAAAACCTGTAATCATCCGTTATGGCATGAACTGCACTAACTGTTGCATTGTATACCTTTTTATATATCTTTTTTTCTTCCTTGCTATTTTCTCAGTTCCACTAACTTAAAATTCCTTTTTGTACTGCATCCCAGCTGAGGCTGGATCAATGCTGCACAGCCTTTTGCTGGTTGTTGTACTTGGCAAAGTCTGAGTTTGAATACCAATGGGCAGTGAGGGAAACCACACCCTAAATCACACCCTTGTGTGACAGAAGCTTAAATTCCTATTGCATTGTATGAGGAAGTAAAGTTTTCTGCTTCTTTTCAATGCTTTGGGAAGAGAGTGGTTAAGAGTGCTCAGCTCAATGCTGAACTTCATATAACGGCTGCATTGCAGCTGGTTGGTAGCTTAGACACTGTGTTGCTGTTTCTTGAATGCCCAGGACTTAGGCTGTGGCTTGGGTATCTTGGTGACAGATGGAGCTGGTTAAGTATTGAAAATGGCTTTCCTTGGATTCCAGTTCTGAGATGAAGTGTCTAAAACTTGCTGTGTTTAACAAGTTCAGTTTTCTGACCTATCCTTAGCCAAGAAGTGTGTTCTAGGAGAACTTGTTTTGGCATGATTAACCTTGCAGAAGTTCATCTGCTATTTCAAGTTCAGATAAAAGATCTAATGAAAGATCTTTCCTAAGCAAGAATTTTTTTAAAGCAAGGAAACTAACTGCTCTGCAATATAGGGGAATTCCTCTATTCAGGTTTCCACAGCAACAGTGAAGACGCAGATAGAAGTGTTAATAGTTTTCATTGTGGCTATGCCTGGTCACTTCCAGATCTATTCTCCTAAGTTATTTAAAAAGCACAGATACATGTGAATACTTAAGAGAAAATACGGCCATTGCAAAGTAGAAAAACTAAAGGAAAAAAATTGAAAAGTGATGTAACGGGATCCTCCCTACTTCCTCAGGTTAAGAAGAATTAGCCTTCTCTCTTTTTGCTTTTGGAGTATTTTTAATATAACCCCTGGCAAGAACTAATGACAGACATGTGGCTACTAGCTTCCAGAGAATAACAATTTATTGTGACAGTTCTGTACATAATGCTGTCAGTTTCAACAGTTTACAGTTCTGTTGATTTTTTTTTCCCCATTTGCTGTTCTATTTAATCCCTTTGTGTGGTTGCTTAATAGCTAAATATATCTGCTCTAGTGTCTGATGTAACAGGCTTTTTACTTACTTCTGGTTTAACCAGAACAGGTCTGCTCCAAACTGCTGAAAAATGCCTCTGTAGAAGTGGCATGATATAGTAGTTACAGTTCCAAGAAGCTTGTGCACTTTTTTTTTCCCCCCCAGATAATATGCCTATCAAGAAAAATTGAAAGCTTCTTGACATCCTAAACGAAGACACCTTTTAAAAAAAAATTAATTGTTGTTGTAAAAGCATGCTGGTAAGCACTCTCCTAAATGTAAAACAGAACAGTGTGTTTCTTCAATATTTAAGAAGTGGAAAGCATATGGAGATACGGTGCCAGAAGGAGAATTTGTTTAACAATGGGAGATACTAGCAGGTTTCTAAATGTGTTGTTTCTCCGTGATTGTTAGTTTGTGTTTGGAGTTCTCAAATATTATGATAGAAGCTATAAACAACAACAAGCTCTAAAATCCTTGTGTTCTACTAGGAAGTATTGTGCTACTGCCTGAAAGTGTTACTCTTTTAAAATGCTTAAGCCAAAAAATATTTGTCTTTCTTCAGTGACAACCACCACCCTCATACCTGGAAAAAGCTGTATCTTGCTCATCATTGGCCAGTGACTGTATGTAAGGTGAGATTTTTGTTTTATTCTCTTTTACACTAAAAAAGGTAGCCTTGGACAATAGAATGAGTAAAACACGTTAAGCATTTAATCTTGTTTACGTCTGTATATCTTTATGAAGGCTTTTGCTGATCTTGATGCAACTTTTACTACTTCCCCTGCACTCCAGACCAGCTGAAAACAGGACAAGGTTGTGGTGTGTTACAGATACAGTAGTCAGTGTAGGTTGTTATGTAATTTGTGGCATCTTGTTAGTTGTAAACTTAATCCCAGACCGTAAGGAGACTTGCCTGCCTTGCTTGACTGAAGACAGCAGATCAGTAAGTGAAGTATCTGCTGCACAATAAGCTTTTTGGGTTTGTAGTGTTTGCTCTAGTATTTCAGTGATGTCATCAAATATTGATTCAATCAGGAAAAAGAGAGCTATAAACCTGTTGTGACAAGTGTCTCTGAGTATTTCTGCATTCTTTTCTGTATTTGGAGTGTGGGAACCAAAAATGAACCCAGCCTTTGTCTGTCAAAAGCACAACTAATAGGTGTACAACTTACATCCCTTTTGCTATTAAATGCCTATTACTGTCTGATAAGTAGAACACTTTTCCTGTGCTGGAAACACTCAAAGGCCTCTTCTCAAGTTAAAAATATGCTGTACTTCCAAATGAAAGATTTACTGACACAACGATGAAGAACTTTGTGGGTAATATGGAAGCTCCAATTTCAGACAAATGTCTCTGGAGCCCAAAGGTGTGTTAGGCTTATTTATTACAATGTTAGAGTCTTATTTTTTGTAGTACTCTTTATATTCTAATTTCTGGAAATACATACGAAAGCAGTAGCAGCAAAGTCACATGCTGCCTAAATATCTGAGGAAAAGTAGGTGTACTTTACATTACTTAAATGTGGAGGAAAAGAGTCAGCAACAAAACTCAGATGTGCATGGTTGAGGACCAAGACCAGTGTTCTTTTTGCTTTGGTTTGGGTTTTTTTGTTTGTTTGTTTGCTTGTTTTTGAGGGGAAGTAAGGAGCAATTAGATGCAATTTGTGTCTGCTTTTCTGTTGATTAAACATCACTGTTACTGACTTCAAGCAGAGATGTCAGTGTTGAAGAGTTTGTAGTGCTTGGCACGAGTGGATGTTCAGTCAGTAGCAGTGCAAACCCTTGCTTACGTGAATGAGATGTGAACAATTAAAAAAAAAAATCAAAAAGACACAAACCGGCCAACCAAACCTCTGCAAACCATCTTTCCCACTGTATATTTATGCTGGCTACTCCTCTTAATTCCAGGGTGGTGCTATTGGTAAATTGACAGATAACCTTTATAACTTTCCTGTGAACTTGTAATGAATAATTAAAGACATGGAGCAGCAGAAGGTGTTGGCATTATTAAACTTTGTTGATTCCTTATGATCTTAGGTAGTAAGAGGTGGACAGAACCATTCAAAGCAGTGAAGAAAAATTGAAATTAAAATCATATTAGGTGACGTTTTTTTCCCAGTTTCACATCACTGAGTTTTAGGAAGAAACAGAATCGTAACTGTACCTGTGCAATAGCTTTCTTTTTGTTACATAAGAGCAGTTCCTAAATTCACCTGTGGGCTTTTTTTCTTTTTTTTTCAGGCATATGGATCCTTCTGCATGTTTGGTGTATTTATATATGATAAATGTTTTGTTAATTTGCATTGGTTTGATTATCATATTACTTTAAAACAGGAGAAAATAATGCTCCTTTCTCAATTAATCTAGATACATAAGGCTCTCTGGGGTCCAGTGCCTCCTTAAAAATATATATTTGTACCCTTGTTTCAAGTCAGCGGTTGCCTGAGTTTGAATTAATCCTCCAGCAATCAGTCTATGATAAACAGGAAGGCTGACAAGTGTTTTTGCAGAAGCAGTCAGTAACCAGCTTTTCAGACTAACATTTGCTTGATTTATGATACTGATTTAAAATGAACATTGAAAAAGTACTAAGACGAGAATTAATAAGGAGGATGAACGAAGCTGGCTAAAGCATGCAAGGCACGAACTAATGTGTTTTAGGTTGCATTGACCTCTCAGTTCTGCCAGCACACAGGGTAGCACCAAAAGCCTGATGGAAATGTGTTGAAAAAAACTGCTAATAAGATTAGTGCCTTGATAGGGGAGAACTAATTCCAATATTAAAATACTCTGGGTTTTCCATTAGCGTGTCTGAGAACTGCAGTTAAAGATTGGATAAGGAGCACAATTGCACTGTTCTTGTTGCCACCCTCAGCTGAGCAGGCTGCTGGCTAATAATTTGCTTTATTTTCGGCTACATAGCCAAACCCTTTCAGTTCCACAAAGCTTATGTCATGACAGGAGCAATATTGTTTGGGAGTTTGCAGTGTGTGTTTGTTCAAAATACTCCTTTCAGGAAAAAAAGCTGTTGCTGGGTTTAATTGCTTCTATTGTTGGTGGCAAGAGAGAAGAGGAAGGAAATAGACACAGAACAAGACAGTCTTGCAGAGCTTGCAGAATTGCTGCCACTGGCCTGTGGCATGTGGAAGGCAATTAGTGAAATTACAGGCCTGTCTTTGCTCTTCTCTGCATTCTACTCTTTCTCTGGCATCACATGAAAGGCATTATGGCATAATTAAGACAGGATGCAGAGCCAAAAATGAAAGCTATTATTATAGGGAAGGAAAATCTGAGGAGTTTGTTAGTTAATGGCAGAAAGTGTTTACTAAAAAGAGACATAATTACTGAGCAGAATAATCTGGGAAAATACAGTAATGGTATTTTCTGATGTGTGAACTTGGATTCTTTTTTTTCTATTTTGTTTTGTTCAGGAATGTGTCTCAGCTCTAAACAATAGTTAATGTCTAGGCTATTTCTCATGCATTATCAACAGTTTTGATTGGGGCTTTTTTTTTTGTTTGTTTGTAGGAATGTATATAGTTCCTTCCTCTTCTCTCCATTCTTTTGTCCCTCGAGTCAAAATACTTAAAAATAAATTCTAGCCATTTAACTTGGCATATACAACCTAATTAATCTCTTCTTTGTATTTTTTCCTCTTAGTATAACAATAGAACTAATCCTGAACGCCTAAAGAAGGTTTTGTGCTTTTCTGTTATATTTTGATGTTTTTTATTTTAATGGCTCCACACTTCTTGAAAAGATCTGGTAAGGAAAATACAAAGTGTTGCTATCTGGAATATGATAAATGCAGATAAAGCTCCATTCATTTAACATGGACCAGGCTATGTTCTGTTACCTCAGAATCTGTCCTTTGTCTTCTTTTTACACTGTTCAGGATGCACCTTGGTATTCACTTGATCTGCTTCAAAATTTTAATGCCAGTTGGTCTCTGCTAAGTGACATAATCCATGACAGCTTCAAGTAACTGGGGTGCGCCAGTTTCTTTTATGGCACGTAAAAGTTCTCATGGCCCACTAGAACCTTGGACTGAGTGAATGAGGTTTTATTTTTTCCCTCTAAACCATTATTCTTGGACACACAGAACAAGTATTCTGTTTTTGTTTTCTACAGATGAGTGCTAATGATTGTCAAGACCCTCCAATGTACTGGACAATCCATGGACTGTGGTATGATCATAGAGTGTTTTTATTTCAGCCTGGAAAGGGAAAAACAAGTTTTGTACCAGGATGTGTAGTGGCTTGTAGGGGATTTTTGTTTTGGTTTGAGCTTTTTTGAGGTCAATCTACCTGTTCTTATGATTTCTTGAAAAAAAATCAGAACTCTGTGGTTTGATATAAAACTGAAATACACTTCTGTATCTCGTGACTCATTGAGCTTCTGAAATCCTCTTACCACATTTTATTTATACATCTCCTTACCAGATTTGTAATATTCTCACACAGAAAGGGAAGTATAGCTTACCTTCCTTTTTTTTCCTTTCTCTTTGAGTACACAGAACTTCTTTCTTAGTATCTAAAGACTGCTTGTGGCTTTAATTATATTAACTCAGTACAAATGTTGCAAAAGTATGGGAAAAACTAATTTGCTTCAAAGGAATCAAAAATCAGTGCAGGAGTCTGTTAAGCTATGCCTCCTGGAAAAGTGAACAGCATTATGTCTAGATTCCCAGTGAGCGTCTTGGTGATACTTGCAGAAGCATCGATTGGCACAGCAGTTGAGGAGGTCAGTGCTATTAGTGTCACCAGTGATGTCATGTGCAGGGCCTGTCCATCTCGTTGACACCCCAACTTGACTTTTACACAGAATGAGAGGGACCAGAAGGCCAAAGAACTTCCTAATGAGAAACCTTTTGGCCATAATTAATGTCTTGAAAACTTTATTTCTAAAACACTGTAGATTCTGATGGGTTTCTTGCACTTTTAAGTAAATTCCCCATCTGTAATCCTGAATATTTAAAATTCAGGCCATGATACAAAATAGAATGCTGTTAGTTACCATTAGCAAGTCAGGAGACATCTTTTCTCACTTTTTTTTTTTTTTTTTGCTTCCCCAGGCCTGACAAAGCTGAAGACTGTAATAGGACATGGCATTTCAATGTCACTGAGCTTAAGGTATGTATTTAAAACAAAACCAGACATACCTAGCAGAGCTGAGGGCAATTACTTTTGCACATCCTACATGCAAAATCTGTTGCTTATAGTGTATCACTCTTAATGTTAGCTGAGAGGTATGTTTTTTTAAGGACTTCAGAAATTCTTTGGTCCTTCCAAAGAATTTCTGGAGTCTTGAAGTTGCATGCTTTGTGATCATTAGCAGTTGTGCCTACTTGATTTTGTCGACTTGTGGTTTGACATCTTCAGCCATATCCTCCTATCTACATACATGGTAGATCTGCAATGGCAAAAAGTACTTGTGAAAGGGATTAAAGAGATTATAGTCAGTTGGTGTTCTCTCTTTACATTTTAAACTGCAAAGCTAGAACTCAAAAAATAAGAGTTCAGAGTACAGTTTTCTGTGTGTTTTCTCCTAAAGCATTAGTCCTTCTATGTTCTTTTTCTAATTAGAAAAGTTTCCTATGTTTCATTCAACAAAATTGATTCACATGGATAAGAGACTTGAGCCAACAAATGTGAAAAGTTACACGTTTGAACAACTTTTGCAGGGACAGCTGAAGGAAAATCTTACTTTGAGGCAGTGTGTCAGTATTAGTGCATTCAAGTATTTAGGTAGGTGTACCTGTTTTCAGAATATCGGGGTAAAGGACTTTTTGTGCAACAAAATGTTTCAGTTGGTGGTGTTGAAAGATGAGGCTGCAGTGCTAGAAAATGTGTCAATGTATGTAGATTGTGTAAGAAATAGCTTTTCAACACTGTAGGTGCATTTATTAACTGTGGTTTTTTAGGATATTATGTCAGACATGAGACACTATTGGCCTGATGTGCTTCATTCATCTCTCAATCGCACCCAGTTCTGGTGAGTATAAAAAAAACCCCTAAAAAGCATTTTGGATGTTATTTTATAAAAAATTCATCTGAGCAGTTCTTCAGGCAAGATGTGCATGAGAAGCAGTGTTCAGGAGTCCAGAAGCAGTGTCTCTTGTCAGTCTCATTTAAATCTTTTTTTCTTGCAAAATGCAGCTATTGAAGAGAGGGCTACAGCAGAGGTTTTGGAGAAATGAAAATTAGTGAGATGTTTCCTCCCTTTGTCCCCAGGGGAGAGAAACAGCTGCTGTCAACACAGTAAATCTGAACAGTAATAGCACTGCTGGGATGTCACAGCTAGTTGCAAGAGCAGCTGCCAAGTCTCTTTTCCTAGCTAGATTCACTGTGTTGCTGGCCTTGAGAGAGCTTTCCTTTTGGGCTTCCTCATCGAGGTGGAAGTAGAAAAAGAGCGTGCACTGTATAATCCTAGCCATGTCCCTACAGAATTCTCTCTTTTTACATTATTTTCCAGCAGCCTAAAATCAGAGCTGGGAATTTATTTAGAGTTTGACCTGTTTGGCTCATGGGAAGGGAGAAGGAGACTTTGGTCTCCTTTGACAACAGTACTCTTTTCCTTCTTTGCTGTTTTTCTCTTTGCTTCTGAATCCTCAGGCATTTGGACGAAAGAGTAGTACTGGTGTATTTTAGTTTGCACAGGCTTTGTTTCAAGTGCATTGTTTTAAACTAAAAGCAGTGGCCATGCAAGTTAATTTGCTGAGCCATGAGCTGCATCAGTCAAGGTATGGATATGCAATTTTCTGTATCTACAGTGAAAGCAGTAATATGAGATAAGAAGCAGAGCACATAGCTAGAGGCAGTAGCATTTAAAGCTGTCTCAACTAGAAGTGCCTGTAAGTTTTCCTTTTAATTGGATGACTGTTTCTTCCGTCTGCCACTAGGGAAAAGCTTTGAAGGGAATGTGCAATTCTTCTAGTCTTGTCCTTGCTCTACAGAAGACGCTTGTCCTCAGAGTCTTAAACTAGTCCTACAGGTGTCATGGCAACCTAAAGTTGCAACTGTCAAAAGTGGTGGTCTCACTTTTTCCTCCCTCCAGTCCTCTCATGCCGTGCTGGGGAGAGAATGGGTGCTTCTTTCTGTGGTAGCACAAATTTATGCCCCTTAAAAGTGTTCCTGGAATTAGAATAAGAAAAATGTGTTGTAAATATAGCACCTCCTGTACCCTGACCACCTACCTGTTCATAAAACCAGATGGACTACCAGAAGTACGTTGGTAGGCAGCTGCTATGAATAGATGCAATCAAAGCTTTTCCCCTTTCAGTTCAAGGCTAGCAAATAACACTTATCTCAATACCTGGAAATACAATTAGAAATACAGAAGCCAGGTTCTAACACTAATACTTTGATTGATAGAGTAATTCACTCCCTATAACAAGTGCACTGTGATTGGCAGCTGTAACTGCAGATTTTGTAAATGCAAGCTTTTAAGCCAATTGAAAGCCAGTAATGGCCCACCATATGTCTCTCTTCAGTTTACTTAAAATTAAAAAATCAAACAAATGAGAACTCCATAATGTAAAAATTCCACTACAGTAGAAATGAGAATCTGAAACTGACTATTCACGATTTTCATTGTTGTAAACTAAAGGCATCTTAATTAGGTAAAGGACATGAGCAGTGACAAGCAAAATGGGTATTGAACATTTTAGCATCTTATATTAGGATTTTCCCAAGACTGCTGTAACTGTGTAGTATGTTTCTTCCTGGCTTCACCGCTAACTGCAGCCATGGCTTAAAAGAGGAGGTAAGGGACTTCTCTGGTGATTTTAGGATGGCTGCAGGTACTTCTGTAAAGATAATTGCCCATCTCTGTTCACCTTGTTAACAAACTGTGAAAATTGTCATCCATTTTAATTGGACAGGATAAAATGCCTTAATATAGGACAAATAATGTATGCTTTGTATCTCAAAATTAATTAACTGAAACAATCCCTTATATAGTAGTTAGTATTTTTTTTACAAAATAAAAATTACTAAAGCAAGAGAATTCAGGTTTAGTTTATACATGTACATGTGATATAGAAAAAGGAATCTGTGTCTAACCTGTAGGACAACTGAATGTCCCGAGTCCTTTAGATTTTGTGGGCAGCACTTATAGATGTGTTTTACAGACCTTCTTTGTTCCTACCCTAGTAGTGAGCCAGTCTTCAAGGTGCATGGTTTCTCTGATCCTTGGAACCGCTTGAACTGCTCCTGACATTGTCACATCTTCATAACTTTGTTCTTTGGGTGGCTCTGTCCTTTTTGTACAGAAGAGGGAACAAAACCTCTTTGAAGTTCATCTTCTTTTCCACACAGCCAGGTTGTGCCGGTTTCATTTCTTTGCACTTCTGCAGCTCTCTAAGACTTAATTTATAGGACTTTATCTCTGAGGTATGCAAGTGTAACGTTTATTCTTAGCAGCACCATAGAGAAAATATGGTAACATAGTGCTCTAAGCCCCTCTGCTGTGTACCTGCCAAAGCACCTGTGTCCTCCAAGGAGGAGAAATGTTCAGTGAAGTTAGTGACAGTATGTATGTGCTCTGTGCTACTGCCTAGCTGATGGGTATGAGAGGTACAGAAGGATGGTGGCCTTCATGTACGCTGGCAGTTATGTTCTGTATCCACATGCCACCCAGCTGTGAGCTGATGCTCAGGTAGAATTACCTTGTCTTACTGTGGTCTAGAAGTGTCTTAGTGAGTAACACCAATACATTAGTTCTTCTAATTTCTAAACATATTCCCTGCTACCTGCAGCTCCCTCATTTCCTAACTGCTTCAGTTTGCATTTAAAAGGAAGAGGTGAAGATGGAATTTCATATGCCTATGCTGAATGGTCAGAATTAGCTGCATCTGCATAATTATTTTTGTTCTTTTTTTACATGGCTGTGTTGCAAAATAAGTAACACTGTGAAGAGTGATTTGAAATCTGAAAAGAAAGAATTAGAAAAATAAAAAAGACAGTGCCCTGAAATCCACAGGCATTCTTATTAAAAGATTATGCTGTTTAGTCTTTCAATAGACTTTAGAATGGTGGAAATGTATTTTTAGCTTTTTTTGCATGTTTTGACCTATTTGAATTTGTTTGCCATAAAATTCAAGAATTTCTTTTTTTTGCACTCTGTTCCTTGCTCTTAGAGCACTTGATGATGGACTAAGAGTAAGACTTGAGAGCAGGCCTATGAAAATACTTCTGCAGACCAAAGTAAAAATTAACGCTAAAGTCTTGTTCTTAGCACTTTCTGCAGTGTCACTGTTCCACCCAGAATAAGGCTTAATCCTTTGAGTTCTGAAATTTTTGTTTTTGCTTTGAAGGTGCATTTAACATAAGAGACTCGCAGAATCACAGAATATGCCAAGTTGGAAGGGACCCACAAGGCTCATTGAGTCCAGCCCTTAGCCCTACACAGAACCATCCCCAAGAGTCACACCATGAGCCTGAGAGTGTTGTCCAAGCACTTCTTGAACTCTGTCAGGCTTGGTGCTGTGACCACTTCCCTGGGGAGCCTGTTCCAGTGCCCAACCACCCTCTGGGGGAAGAAACTTTTTCTAATATCCAACCTAAACCTCTCCTGACACAACTTCAGGCCATTTCCTTGGATGCTGTCACTGGTCACCACAGAGAAGAGAAGAGATCACTGTCTACCCCTCCTCTTCCTCTTAAGAGGAAGTTGTAGAGTGCAGTGAGGTCTCCTGTCAGTCTGGTCTTCTCCAGGCTGAACAGACCAAGTGACCTCAGTCTCTCGTAAAACATAGTAAGTTTAGAGATACTTGTTTTCTAGGCAAATTCTTACAGTTTTGACCTCCAAATATCTCTTTGCAATATACATAAGAGCATGATACATATTTACTTCATAAATATATGGATGTTGTAATTAAAATGGTGGAAATGCTTTTTACATGTGTGCTAATTTTGTGTGCAGTGTCTATTTGATGCATGTAGCCTTTCAGATACTTTATTTCAGTATAATAGCTAGCTTGCACAGCACATACATCTGCAAATAATGTTTTCTAAAATTTAAATTTTGCTTTTCTATCATAGGAAACATGAGTGGGACAAACACGGCACTTGTGCAGCCACACTTGAGGTCCTTAATTCTCAGAAAAAATACTTTGGTAAAGCCTTAGAACTCTACGAGCATGTTGATCTCAACAGGTAAGTAAGCGAGCTCAGCTGTCTGCCTTTTATTTCAAATAGTTTCTGAAAGTTTCAAATCTATTCTAAAATGAAGGGCTGAATCTAATGGCAGAGGGGAAATTTTCAGTACTAATGTTCAGAGGAAGGGTTGTGTGCTCTGAGAAGCATGTCCCTGGTTACTTCAGAGTCTCGTAAGCCCGCACTGTCTTTCACAGCATCATTGTACACAATGTGAGCTCGTAGTTTTTGAGAAGCTGTATTGGCTCTATCTCGCTACCAAAAGCTGTGGTACCTGTAAACTTCTAATCAAGTGACAAAGCCAAAGACATTTCTGAGTCATACTGAGGCCCAAACACTTGTTCTTAAGACAGGACTCTGCTTAAAGGAAAGGGCCAGCTGCAGGCAAAATCGTGCAGAACATCCTGGGAAAAGGCAGAGAGGTAACAGCAAGAGAGAATGTTCTGAAAGGCCATGTTCAGCTGCTGCAGGCAGCCCCCTGCTGTCCTTTCTAGTAACCCTGATATGACACTATTATTTTGTCTTAGAGGATCGTCCTTCCTCATGGTTCCAAAGCACTGGCCATTTCAGGTTTAAGATCTTGATGGGAATGTGGCTTGTCCAAGCACTGTATGTATGCATTCTGGCTGCAGGTGAATGCCAGAGGGTTAGAGTCATTTCCTCGTCAGTGCTTGGTATGGGTGAAGGAATGTTTGACTTAGATTTGTTGACCATGGATTGTCTGTCTGTATAAGAGGACAGTATCTAAGAGAGGACATAATATTTTATCTAGAAACATACCTTAAAAAACCATTAAAAAACTCCCAATAAAACAACCCAACAAAACAAACAGAAAAAATTCTGTTGATGTTCTGTCAATGTCTTGTCCAAGAAATCTCTTAACCAAAGTCTCATTTATTTTGCATATGCACAGCAGAAATACATCTTTCTTACCCACCTCCATTTTTGCAGATGTCTTTTAAAAGCAGATTTTTCTAGACACAGTGCTTAAGAATATGTCATATGTAGTGTTAAAATTAATAGTGTCTGCTAAGTCAGTTGCCTAAGTAGCTGTGATAGTGTGACAAACACAGATGGCACAGTGACCGATTATGTGACTCTATATCAGCATATGCAGCACTGCAAAAGAATAGAGACTGAAGCACATTGAAATTAATTGCTCAGAGGTTATTACCCATTGTGAAAATGAATATAATTGATTTTATCTTTACCAAAAAGAGTAAAGACTGCCAATGTTCTGACTGTATTTCATTTATACTTGAATGAGAAAAATTAATGTTAGTTATTTAAAAAATTGTTTCCAAAAAGCAAATTTATTAAAAGAGAATATAATGCAGGCTTCTGTAAGAATTAACAGGCCATCATCTATTTTATTGACCTCCTTATACTGAGTGTAAAATGACTGTGAAAGATAGCTTGTCCTTTAGTCAGTAAAATCTTCCTGGTGCAGAACCTGACCTTGGAAGGATTGAGCATCATCACTTATGGATTAAATCCTGCAAGATATTGACCATTCCCACACCTTACAGAAGAAGCTGGGACTCAGAGACTCATCATATATTGGGTCCTGAGTCTTGTCAACGTTGAAATGTGGACTCTTCTCAGGACTGAATCCAAGGGAAGGGGGGTACAGGCTAGAGGTTCTTGCATGTTACCTCATTTCTTTCATATGAACAACTTTTCAAAAACATGTTTATTAGGAAACGTTTCTGCTCTGACATTAATGTTGATCCAGTTTGACACACCATATTCCTCACCCAGTGTGCTCTGCGCCTCTCACCCCATTAAGCCCACCTAGTGTTCAATTATGAGGGTGCCTAGAGCAGTCTCACAAGTCTGCCTCTGTCTCTTCCTGGTGTCTCAGCAGGGGAAAGAAGCTAATTAAACAGCATGCCCTACCTGGCACTGAAGGGAATACTCTGAAAGTCCCTTTCCCGTAGCTATGGATGAAGACTCAAGTATCCCAGCTCCTCACATTAAGGTGGGGGAGAGGGTTCTTCCTGACGCTGCTGAGTTAGACGGGAAGTGGCCTTTGAGAAAAGGGGAACCTTTTCTAGGCCTGGCAGAGAATGGAAGATGAGTTGCCCTTGCTCCCCATCACTGTAATGCCAAATTTTCCTTAAGATTATTTGTTTTACCTAATGATTATGAAGGTATGTTTGCAGGAAACATGGAAAAATGTTTTACCTTTGTTTCAGTTGTCTTTTGAAAGCTGGGATAAAGCCAAGCAGTTCATACTATGAGGTAAGAGGCAGTTTTTTATAAACTCATGTGCATACACTTTTCTCAGCAGGAGTCAACTAATTTCTATAGAACAAGTGATCTTTTAAAAATTATATAGTTCTTTAAGGTTGTACTTTTTCTATACGTTTGTGTGAGCTTAACAAGTGTGGGAGTTGTTGGAAGATGTGCTCATGACTTAGTAATCTTCATAAACTTTTAAATTTTTCAGATGCCTGCCATAAAGGAAGCTCTTACCAGATTTTATGGTGTAACACCCAAGATCCAATGCCTTCCTCCGGAAGAGGTAAAAACCCCAAAAAACACGCTCCAAACTTTGCAAAATGGGAAAAAAAAAAAGTTTCAAGAGCATTTTTATTAAAAAAAAAAAAGGCAAAAGTAGTGTAAAAAGTCTTCAGTATGGCAGAACTTGGGTCTAGGTCTTCCTTGTGTATGCATCTCTTTGCAGTTTAGATACTGCTTGATTCTTGGAGTGGAGTTCATAAAAACATTGCTTAACATACTGGCACCACTGATTTCAGCGTATGTCATTGTTGCCACAATGTCTTTTCTTAATGCAGAAATAATGTTTGTGCAGAAAGTGTCCATTCTTTACCTACTAACTTTGCTGTTAATATACTTACCCAGAAAGCGGGAGCACTGGGTTTTAAAAGTCTCCTTGTCTTAATGCCTGTATCTCTTGTGTGAATGCTGTAACCACCATGCTAGAAGTATTGCTGTAGCTTAGCACTTTCCACTCCACCTGCTAAAGCTTAATAGTAAATTACTAAAGCCAAGAAGAGTTACTTGAAGCAGCAAAGGAATAGTAGTTGAATATCACCCACCTCTTCATGTTAAAGAAATACAGAGCTAATGCAGAGCCCAGTTTGTTCACCAGCTCTGTTCACTGTAGTTCTGCCATTGCTTTTAGTACAGTTGGGATACTGCCCCAATTATGTGAAAGTAATTTACAGCTTGGGTCTCCTGTGCTTAGGAGCTGAAGATAATGGATAATAGAAATTAAAACATACATCCTGGTTATTTAAAGATAACCCTTTTCAGAGTTTCAGCTTTGTCCATACCTGAAGTGCTTTGATGTTTGAAACATATTACACACTTGCTGTTCTTAAGTTTCTCAAAAACAAAACAAAACAAAAAACCAAAAACAAACAAACAAACCCAAACAAACAACCCCCCCAATGACACAACCCCCAAACTAACAACAAAAAAACCTCTCACCACCACTAGTTTTGTCTTATACATATGTTTTTGTCCTCCTTAATTGTTTGAAACCCAGTCTTTTTCTGCATAAACTTTGTTAGACCTGAGCATTTAAGGGGATTTTCATGTAATCTCTGCCACATGAAAGGCCTCCATGCCTGCCTGCTTCATTCATGGACAGTATTGTTCTTGCTAGCCTGTCCTGCAGTCAAAAAATGACATTTCTGCACCTTTTGACAGCTTGGTTCTGTATTCTTCCCAGTAAAAGCTAGTATAAAATTGAGTTTCTTTACTCATTTTTTGGAGAATTTTATTTGCTGCAGTTCTTGTCCTGTTATGAGGAGTTGGTGATGGGCAGCTTTCAGGACATATGTACCCTTCAATATTCACAGAGTTCAGCCAGACCTCATCATGAAGGTGTATAGCTTGTCTGTAGATTTAGTAAATGGCAACATAATCTGTGTCACAATATTTCATAATGAGGCTTAGTAGTTAGACAATTCCCCAAATTGTTACTGAGTAACAGTATGTAGAAGCTGTTCAGAGTGGATGCCTCTTGTATTTGTCTCCTTCACATTTTTCAACTGGCAAATACACAGATAAGCACTACTGTATTCTATAGATAGGGCAGTGTATCTGAAGAATTTATTTATTTCCTTCTCCCCATGAAGCTGATATCATCCCTCTTGTTTCTAGGGTGAAAAAGCACAGACAATTGGCCAGATTGAATTCTGCTTCACCAAAGAACTGCAACTAAGAAACTGCACGTCGCTGAAGGATGGATCCAACTCAATGCAGGCTTATTTGAAGCTTGGAACTGAGGAGTTGTCTGTCTGCAATGATACTCTCCCAACCTATTACCCTTCAGAGGTCCAGGATCACAAATGAAGCCTTAAGAGTTCGAAAAACTTTTTAAACGGCAAAAAAAAAACCCCAAAACACCTCTTGTAATGTTACAGCCCATTGTCTATATCACAGGCATTCTGTGAAGATTTCTGCTGGAAAACAGTTCTTTTGCCATTAAAGGAGAATGGTCCACATGATGGGACCAGAATCTGATTTACAGCTTTGTCTGGATATTTTGGCTTGCTAATGATTTGAGTCAATGTTCAAAAGAGAACTGTGACTTTTAAGTTTCAGTAGTTTCTTTTGGTTTTTACCAATGAGTCAGGGAAATTCTTTGTTTAGAAAAGATGATTGTCCTTCTGAGATGAGATGACAATTTCTTGAAAAGAAAATACTGTAAACAAAAAGAACTTTGCGTCCTGTCTGGAGGTCCATGCCCAGACATACCCACTGCCTTGCATACATTTGCTCTCCAGAAATGCAGAACAGAGACCGTGTCCTGTGAAGTGTCAAACCTTTCCTCACTCAGGGATCACAGCAGACCAAAGACAGCTTTTGTATAACTTCTTAGTGAAGTGAGTAACAGTCTACAGGTTTGTGCTATTCGGCCTAATTATTTCAGCCCCAGGAAGACTGTATTTGTAACCTTACCTATTCTTTGATTATTTTTGCAAAGTAGTTCCATAAACTCTTGAGGAACAACCAATAATAGAACTTAATGCTAGTAAGGAAATGTTAGGCTGTAGAAATATGCTGTTACTATTTTTTGATGTATTTGAACATTTAGTATTACTACCTAAGTGTGAGTGCCTGCACTTTCATATAATAATGAGATTGTCATGTAATCACTTTGCTCCAAGAAACAGCTTTTTACAGGTGAAACAATAAATACTGCAGGATTTTCAGTAGAAAGTACAAATGTTGGCAGTAATACATCTCTGTCCCATAATAATCAATAATCAGTAACATGACACAAAGTTGGATGTTTCCAAAGGGGACCAAACTTCAGTGGCATCCTCTACACAGTGCTGTGTTGATCTGTGTATCTCAAATTGTCTTTCAGACAATTATGGCTGAAAGAATGATCTGTTAGAAGAATATTACTGTGGAAACGTGAAATGCAGTATTAAAAACAAATTTGTTATTTTTTGGAGGATTTAGAAACCATTCACATTTACTCTCATTTTTTACTGTCTCTGCTTCTCTACTACCTTTCATTTCACTCTGCTACCTTCCCATTCCAGAATGCTGTCATTTTTTTAGTCCTTTCCATAGAAACTCAGATTCATTCTTTCTAACAGTGAAGAAATTACTGTCATCTGCCGCATGAATGATTGTTGGGTTTGCCTGGTGTTCTGCAGTTGTGGCTTTCTGCTTATGGCAACAGTTTTAATTTCTCAATCCTGTTCACAGAATCAAAGCTCATGCTTGGAAGCAAGGAATGGTAGCATTGTTTCTTGCATAGACATACGCTTAATGGAAGCTCAAATCAGTAGCCTAATCTGTTGGTTTTTTTACTTGCAGTATAAATTATATTTTCTTTTATAATGCCCAATAATGCCTAGGGAGATAAAATGCACAGTATGAGTTTTCTGCAGCTGAAGTGTAATGCGTTAACTTAGGGAAAGCCAGTAACTGCAAGTGCAGACTTTACAAGGAAGTGACACAGACACTAACAGCCTTCACAGTGAGAGGCTCAAAGGTGAACTGACTCTTGCCAAAGGGAGTCAGCAGATACATACAAGAGTTACAAACAACCAGCCTCTGTATCAGAGTAGATAGTATGGCTTCCATGCAGTTTTTAACCTCATTTTCAAATGCAAGAAATGTGAGGGGGCTGACAAAATTTAAAACTTTGAGGAGAAAATAGCATAATCCAAAAGGAGGGAAGGAGACAGCATGCTAAACAACAGCCTGCAACTGAGTGAAAAATGACTGATGAAGAATAAAGGTTGGCTAAAAATAACCTCATAGACTGAAGTCCTGCTTAAAGGGACATACCTGAAGTACCGCATTTGCCTTAAAAAAACACGCCCATATACTTCTTCTTTTGCCAACGTTATTACACATTAAATACTTAAATTTGCTATGGGTAATTTATTAGGAATAAAACAGTACGTATGGCTACCGTTGCTTGGTTTTTGATAATCTCACCTGCCTAACTTCTAGGAAGATACAAATGTCTTTTAAAAACTGCAGATAGATTTTTATACAAGAATGTGTCAAGCCACTGTAATGTTTTAAGTGATACATTTAAGGAATGCTTCAAAGGCTATGTCTGTTGGGGCAACCAGGAGAGCAGGAGACCAAAGATCATGTCCAGTCCTTTGTTCTCTCTAGTCTGGTTAGGAGCCTTGTCAGTGGCTTTCCATCAAAATGTATATAGTTTCAAGAGTTCAATTAACACACTTTAAATACAAGAAGTAAACAAAGGTATATTGGGATCCTTAAAGATCACTTTGGTTCTGAAAAGTGTCACTCACTTCCTTAAGCAATGTAAATACTGTCAGCCTCGAAAATTCAGCAGCCTGGGGATGATGGGGCCTATATTTTCTGCATCGTTGCATAAATTAACTAAATTCCAGCAGAGGTTTTTTGTACAGTCTTGGTGGCTTAAAACACTAGTCAACTACACAAAGGGGCTTAGCTTGTTTATAGCCTTTGTCAGTTGTGCTCTCTCATGCAAAATACTTAAGCATCCCTTGGCACGTATGTTAGAGCATGGACTGTTGGTCCCCTTTTCCAGGGACAGCCCCTCTTCTTGGGGCATGGGCAAGTTCTTTTCTCTCTGTTCTCTTTCTCTCTTCATGGCCTCACTGAGCGTTTCTCAGCACCACAGGAGCCCAACTTCAGCCAAGTTTATGGTGGGAGGGAAATAGGAGATTGGAAAATGCAGCTTCTACTGAGTTTCACTAGGTAGTGCATGTATATTGTGGTTAAGGACACATCTGTTTCTCCCTACGAGCAGCCACCTGATCTGCCACTGCCAACCACAACAGGAGATGGGAGAAGCAAAGGGAACTTCTCCCCATTGCTCCTGCTCTTAGAGGGGGCAGCAGCGGGTTGCTGTTGCCCAACTGATAGGCAAAGCTACTTCTGCAGGCTATAATGGAGGTAGCACAGGCCTCCAGGTGTGTCCCTGCTCCGCACCCTCTGCCTGGAGAATGCTGTGCTGTGCTGCTGCTCTCAGCTGCTGCCCATTGGAAGGTGGCAGGAATGCAGTGCCCACTAAGGACGTCAATACACTGCAAACCAAGTTCCACAAATGGGGACAGGATAGGTATCTACAGCAGAACAGTAGCAGGTGCTGGCCTTTACAGTGGGGAAAGGGGATTTTGACAGGAATATGCTATTGAATTTGGGTACCTCCATTCTGTTGTGATTGTGCTTCAGTCAGCTGGGCTCTGGATCTGGTTCTAAGAACCATTAAGCCAAGGCCATAAAAGGTTAATGGTGCTGCTAACAGTGTTATTGATGCCTGATGATGGTACTGATGATGCAAAGGGAAATTGTCAGGACTTTGCAAGTTGCTTTCCTAGGAATGGAGCAATCGATGATGAAGAGCGTTGTACTTACTCTGAATCTAGACTGTCTTTCTGTTGAGGCAGCTTCCTTCACAAGGGTCACTGCATGCCTCCTGTTCTTGCAAATATTCCCTGCTCCACAAAGTTGCCATAGATCACCCAGACTGGATACAAGTAATTAATTTTAGAAGGGATTTAAATTTCTTATTTTGAAGAAAAGGAGCCTTAGTACACAGGCTGTGGGAGATGGGCAGACTATTTTGTGTTTGTGTGCTGTGATTTTCATTATTCCTTACTCTAAAGTACATAGGAGCATCACAGTGTGGACGATGATTAGATAGACATCAAGGACAGCCAAGCCCAACCATGCTCACAGATTGCTGGTATGAAATCTATCAATATATTCAGCATGAAGATCACAGTGCTGGCATTGATACGCAACACAGTCTAAAGGACTGATACTTCAGTAATCTAGTAAAAAGAAACAAAAATGATCACATTTGATAAGAAATTTAAGGTGTTACAAAGTTCTTAAGCAAGCTGAAGGATACCAGGGTATTATCTGCAAGAATTACTTTTCTGAGCACAGCCTCATTTACCAGAAAAGAGGCTAAGTTTTTTCTATAACTCACAGAATTGTTTGTGTTAGAGGCCTGTGCTCTGCATGCAAATCAGAGGAGATGAGCCAAAACAAAATTAGCAAGAGCTAAAAGCACAGCAGTTACCTTGTAATAATTACAATCTCTATAAACAACAGTGATGCATTCAAGCCGCTGCCCAGCATTAGATCACTTCTCCTTGATGTTGTTGAGTAAAACTGCTGTCAGCCTTGAAGAGTCTTCCCTCTTTCCAAAGCGCTCAGCTGAGGGTGGAGAAGCTGTGTGTTCTTGTAGCAGAGATTGGAAGAGCTGTCATGTCACCCAACTGCTGTCATTTTAGCCCATCAGCCTTCCACAGATCCTACTTCTTTACCAAGATTTCATAGTTATGATCTTGAAGGCTATACATGTCCAGGTGACTTGTGCTATTAGTTCCCAGACCCAACTGTTGTGGGCTTGTGTTCAAAAGAACATTGTGAAGGGGCTGTCCCACCTCATAAACCGTGATTTGTAGTTATTTGCCAAATGCCTGGGGTATGCATTTGTCAAGGATTTATTGGCAAGGAGGCTGGCTGACATGCATGAAGTGGAAACCACTTTGTTGCCTTCCAGGCTCTCAGACATTAGAGGCTTAGAATACTGGTATCCTACTGAGGCAGTTGTTTTATACATAACAGCTGGCCCTGACTTAATTTTTATCCTTCAGCCCCTGGATATCTTCAGAGATTTCAATCTTGCAGTTTCTCTGGGATTCAATGAGCGGCTTGTCATTTCTGAAGCCTACTGCATTATAATCACTGTAACAAAATAGCTCTGGGACACAAACTACCCTCTTATCTCCAATACCTCATGCTGTTTTCTCTTTGATTCCCTTCATTATCCTCAGTGATTTGAGGGATGAATGGACCACACTCTTTGATCTCACAGGGCAACCAAACTATTGAGGCACAGATATTGTAACAGAGAAAAATCTCTTTAATCTCATGGACAAAATACTCTCAAATACCAATTCCCACACACACCCCCCATTTTTCTCCCTCTACAATTCTGAGAGATTCTGACTGCAAGGATCAGTGGAAGTCTGGAGGAAGATAGGCATATTGATGGATAGCTTTTAATCTTTCATTTGTTGTACCTTTGTCGTCACTCTTTTTTTGGCCTGTCTGGCTGATTAACAAGCTTGATGTCACACACCTGACCAATGACAATGTCTCAAAACTTAACTAAATCAGTCATTAAATGAGTCTAGGGGCTCCACAATTACTTAAACAGATATATAACATGGATAGCCTTGTCCATCTGGCAGATGGGAGAACAGGGAAATCAGGATATGTTTTCCTACTTAGCTCTGCCACTATCCTCCTGCAAGTGAAATTCAGTTTGAAATCTGATGACAATTTTAAGTTCCATAAAAATTAAGACTTCCATGCACTTGCTGTCTGCAGAGGGGCACTTCATCCTCCCTAGCCCTGGACAAGTAATTAAAGTATAAATGCTTAAAAATATCATGGCTTTTGGAGATAATTAGAACATTTGGTCCCTGCAGTAGAACTGAAGCCCTGGTTTAAGCAGCTGAGCTCCTTGTGCTTCCGTGGTGGGAATTGTGTGGCAATGTGGAGAGATGGCCAAGGCAATAGTTGGACTGAGGCTTAAATTCGGCTTCCTCCCAGGATGGCAAAGGGGGATGTCCTGCTGCTCTGGTGCAGCCTTCCCTAAGCCTTTTGAGATAAACCAGGTATGGCATTCCTGGCAGGAGCCCAGGCAGCACTGGTTAGTGTAAATACACACTGCTGAGTCATATGGCACAGTCTCACTCCTCCGGTCACTCTGGAGAGGTTTCTGCTCCTACAAAAGGTGTCTGGAGAAAATGCTGAAGCAGGTTTGATTGCAGAAATGAGAATCCAGGACTTCTCCCCAGTCTGGGCAATTACAGCCAGTTTTCTTCACAGCTTCACAAGGAGAGACTTGGAGGAGGCCCTGTGCAAAACAAGCCCCCAGTCTGGTGGTTTGGATACTCCGAGGGGAAAAAATCTTTCCCTGTTTTACCCTAAGGGGAGAGTACAAGGGGATCTCCTCTCCTGTGGCTGGGACCACCACTTCACTTGCCTATGACTCCTACAGACAAACAGCTCCAGCACCTTCAGCTATATGTCAAACACAGTGGGTGTTGTCTTTTGCAGTGTTCGTCCTGTTGGTACAAGTGACACGGGGTCTTATGAAGCTGCCCCAAGGACTGGCAGGTGAAGGAATAACCTGGCCAGGAAGGAGGGCACTGAGTGCTGAACTGCTCCTCTTCACCCAGTGGATGAGCCTCAGCAGCACATATCCAAGTGCCTGGGGAACATGAAAATAAAATGGTGAGAATGAGGACCTGGCAGGACTAGGTGCCAGGTGAACCAGGGTTTCATAAAATGAGATTTTATGATTTTCATGCCTAAATTCCCTGAAATCTCACAAGATACACACATAGTTTTTCACATCTATCTCTTAAAATTTGACAAGCAGCATTCTGCTCATTTCCTCCTCCTCTGGCTGAATCCTGCTGGAAGCCACAAGTGGTCAGTGGTGGCAATTTTAATTACTTATTTTATAAGCCACAGAGAGCCAGACAGAGCTAATTCCATAATTCTGAAATATAAACAATGTATTATCTAATAGAGATTTTGTAGTCCCTTCAGGCTTGCAAATCAGCCAGTTAATAACTTTTTGGTTTAGATGTACTGAACACTGTAATAACCTGATGTCATTTTGAACACAGCAATTAAGTATTCAGTTTACAAGACAAATGGAGACTCATTACAGTCTATCAGGGAGAATTACACAAACTTAAATTGCCAGTATTTATCACAGTTTCTCAAAAGAATATTTTATTAGCTATTTTGAAAGAAAAAGCTGCTGCTCTGTTATTCTGTAAAGGTACTGCCTTCTTTATAATGAACTTCTAATGAGATCATTTTCCAATCCTAATGTTTTATGGTAATCAAGCTGCATATGTCACCATAGGTCATTGTGAAATTAGAGAGGGAGCATGACAAATATGTCTTATACTGGCAATTTCTTAGCAATTTATTTTAGGGTTTTGCCTTTGTGATGACTAGAATGAGAGAAAACTTTAGATAATGCAATAGGAATTGATTCAGAAGCCGGTGATTGCCACTACACTGGGCAGAACAAAAACCCCTACAAGCAAACAAAAAGGAAGAAATAGTAAGAATTGGTATGCTTAGTTTGTCGTGTTTGCTTGACTTGGAAAATATTGGGAATTTTCCAGTACTTTAGAGCTCAGTAACATAGTAATACAAAGAGCACTTTGTTAAATACACAACACACAGATTCAATTATTTATGGTTGCAGTTTT
Organism: Scytalopus superciliaris; assembly: GCA_013400415.1. Lineage (NCBI taxonomy): Eukaryota > Metazoa > Chordata > Aves > Passeriformes > Rhinocryptidae > Scytalopus > Scytalopus superciliaris. Next base: position 105,828 of record VXBX01006006.1, on the reverse strand, counting down.
TAATGACTTTCATTCCACCCATCTCTGTAAGCTTTGTACTATATTTATCTTTTTTACAAGATTGACTAAGCTGTAATAAAGCTGCCAAAAACCAATTGCCAATATTGGGGTAATACTAATACTATGTAGCAGAGAAATTAGAATAAAATCATTTCTATTTAGCCAAGGATTTCAGATGAAATAGGAAGTAGCCTCATGACTAGAGAACAAAACCAGGCTGAGGTTGCTTTTTAGAAACTTGCTTAACATGTTTTCCCCCTTGATTTCTTTACAGCACAAGAGCCCAGTGTTATTGGCTCCACCTATAGCACTAGGGGGTCCTATTGCTTTAAGGTAAATTTTTATGATCAGTTAAACAAATCACAGTCAGCCTCTGCTAATCAATAACCTTTGCATCACGAGTGACTTACAGCAAAGCTCCTGTTTTAACTCCCAGCTTTCAATAACAGCATGTTTCTCTTCTAGGTTATTTGGCATTATGCATGTCTAGACTGAGATGGTGTGTTTTGTAGTCACTCTTTTTGAAAATATAATTTACTTGAACATTTCCTGAAATGGCACAGACAAGTTTCATTAAGAGACCTTGGTACTACAAGGCAACTGGAATTTGTAGTCAAGTAACAGAGCAGAAAGGTTTGCAGAGAAAACTGTCTCAATGAGTAGTTTTGCCTTAGAAAAGTAGTTATTTTCCCATGGGAAGAAGGGAGCAGTTTTGTCTTAATTTTCTTTATTCCACACAGAGAATTAAAGACTCTGAGATAGTAAGCATGTCATGATGCAGCCTGACTGCATCAAACAGCTTATTACCAACTTTTATTCTGGACCTTATATATAATTCCCTGGAATTAGCTACCATGTGACTTGCTCTCAGAAGCATTTCAGGGTAGTTTATAAAATAGACAAAAATGTGCCATTGGTGTAATTTATATGAGACGATAAGCAGTTCCAGATTCTGCTAGTTGTGATTTTTTTGGAGGGAAACTTCGTAGTTTGAGAAACCTTTTCCAGTTTGTCAAGTGAAAAGTGGGATTTGGTCAGAAGAGAAGGCCATCAGTCCAGTTGACATGCTAGCCTTGTCCAGGTTGGCCAAACAGCCAATTTGTTCCAGGATTCATCCAGAACAATTCCCAATCTCAGTTTTCCACACTGTGATTACTTGCTACATTTTAATTTCTGTCTTGGAAGAATAACTTCCCAAGCCAGCCATTTTCTACAAGTCTGAGTTTTATTTCCCAGTGAGCCTTTCCTAGACTTCAGCAATCCCCAGAAAGCATTGCTAATGCAACCAAGGTATTTGCAGTTCCAAGAGTATCACAGTGCGAGCTGTGCTTTATCCTGTATCTGGATCAAAATATCAGCATTTCAGACAACTCAGCTCTGAAATTCTGGGTCTACTTGTACTTCTGAATTTCTGCCTTGTTTACATTAGACTTCCTATTCTGGATTTTACAGAAGAGGGAAAGAAACCAAAGGGCCAAGTGATTTCCTGCAGGTTGCACTGAGAAGTAAAATCAGCCATGACCAGAACCTCATTTAGTGCTGCATATATTAGCTTAAATTAGATTTGCAGTATTATTTGTTCTGTTTTGTTGCACAGTATTGTAAGGGATTTGGCAGAAGATTTGTTTATGTGACAGAGAGACGAGTTATAAATAATAATGTTTTGTTCCTACAGGTGCTGGTTTACAAATAAAATTACTGCAGGAGAAACAGAGTGTGAAAATAATGTGCCATGTACCTGAGTTCAAAATGTACTATTTTATAACATTAAGGCAAACCAGCAGACATTTTGAAACACTTCTTATAAGACTTTCAGTTCCCCCAGACAACGTGCATTGTCCTTGTGGAGATGAATCATTGCTGTCCTTGAAAGCCTTGTACACTGGAGCTGCTGGAAAGCTGTGCTGTCAGTTGTCCCAAAGGGTGTGTTTCTATGAAGTACCCACCAACTAAGAACACCAGCCCCCAGAAAACTTTCCTAAACTTCACAAACAGTGCTAGCCTGTGGGAGACGCTGCTGCAAATTTCCCTTCTGCTTGATTTGGGTTATTCAGGATTGAAAAGTTTTCCTCCTTAGCAAGCAGAATAAGCTGTCTCACGAGACTCTCCCAAAAACTGAGATCCTCCCTGCAGCCTCTGGCTGCAAAGCCTGATGCACATGTGGGCTGTTTCTCCTAGAACTTTGCAAGAGATTTGAAGTTTTCTTCAGTGTAAATTCTGCACTTTGGGAGCTACTGTGAGACAGGAGAGTGCTTTGAGACTGGGAGGGACTGGTCTTCCTGGTGGATGTTTTACTCCTGATTCTAGGTTCTGTGAGTGTCAGAGGTTTGAAAACACGTAGCAGATAAACAGGGATTTATCCATTTAATTACATTAAGAGAGAAAGAAGGAAATAAACTGTAGAAATTTTTAATAGCTATTTGCTTATTTAGTGAAATAAGCATGACTGGAATGAATAGGCTGGGCCAAACATAAAGTAGTTACTTGACTCCACTGGTGATCTATGGTGGAATTTGTATGTTTTTATCAGGAACAGATTTCTGTGGATGGAATCAAGCAGACAGGAGACAAAGGAGAAAAATTGTCTCTTTTAAAACTGTTTGGAGGGTACTGTCTGAGAGGTCTAGTAATTAGATATACATCTAAGTCAGGGCAGCTGTTTGCCTGGGGTTTTTTTGGCTATGTGACTTAGCTACTGGGTCATGTTGTATTGCAAGATAACACAGTCATAGAAATAGCTTTAATTGCTTTATGTAGAAAATCTTTAGTCATCTGTGTCACAGTGATGTCTCAAGGCAAATTGCAGCAAAGCTTATAAGAATGTTTTGCAAATTATTTCGGATGTCATAAACAACATTCTTCTAGTTTTAGTGATACTGAGAAACCATAATTATTCAAGTAAACCTTTACTTCTCTGGTGATACAGACAGGTGATTAAGACACTGTTTGAAAATAATACTATGTCTCATAGCCACTCAACAAGGGTAATATTTTTTTTTTCTTTCAGCAGACTATTGTGAAGCTTTATTATTGTTTATAATGATGTTCATGATATTAGACTTGAAATTGTACCAGTAATTACTCAAATCAGAATATCCTGAGATGAGAAAATAACATTTTTCAAACCCCAATTAACTGAGCTGAATGAAGATTCAGTGCTACATACAGGTTATTATTGGTGACCTGTAGAGATGATAAATGTATAATTATTTCTAGAACATTTAAGCCAGCAGTTACTTAAGCCATCTAAGCAGTAGAAATATGTCTAGGAATACTTTTAGCAGAAGCAGTAGAAGAAAGTATTTAAAATGGTAGGTTTTAAATGTGATATAGGAAAAAAGTACTGTGAGTAAGCACTGTAGATACAGTAAGAGGTACATGTCAACTAATCTGGATACTCATTCTTTGGTCATTATTTAGTTATAGGTGAACACTTTTTCTGTCTTCCTATGTGTTTATTGGTTTGGTTCTTTTTAATCTTGCAAGGGATGTCATTCTGCAATGCAAGTAGTTGAGAGTCCAGTTTCTCTCCACTGACCGTGATACTCCAGAAGACTTTAAAATTATTTATAGTTGGAAGGACAGAAAGAGATTCAATTCATCTTATTGAAAACTTCCACAGCATTGGGCTCCATGGCTCTGGGGTTGTGCATTTACTACAGGAGGTATTAGACAGCCCATGCCTAGGCAGCCACCTGAGAAGCACAAAGGTCAGAGCAGGTTGGGGTGATGTCCTTCAAGATGCCAGGTCAATGTGCATAGTCTGTAGGGGCAGAAAGTTGGAGCTTGTTCCAGTCAAAGGCTGTTTGCCAAAGAGATCAGCACAGTCTGCAGCTGGAAAAGGCCAAGGAGATGCTCCCTGGGGAAAAGAGTTGATGGAGTTTCTGTGATAAGGACTTTTGTCAGCATTATGAAGGCTCTGAATTCCTTGCCAGTAGCATTTATAGGATGGTCCAGGTTAGCTGAACAGCTGAACATTTAGGGTTAATTCTCAACTTTAGCCTCAGAAAATCAGCTGAAGGCAACCATTCTGTGTAGGAGTTAATTGAACCCTGAAGAGGCAGATAGGCATAATGAGCTAAAGAGTGGGGAAATAGTAGACCTTTGAGAGAATGAACATGAGTATGGATATGTCAAATGAAGTTGGGAAATGAGGGAAGAATTATCCCTCGCATTTTGCTGTACTGCTTATTGAGGATAGATGAAAACACTGTAAGGAAATTTTACCACCCTGTTCCAGATTTGAATTGTCTGGGAGACTCTGCAATCCAGCTAAACTTGAACCTTTTGTTTTTGTTCTTTTTGCTGTGACCTTAGTTTTATAAAAGTTTGCTAAAGCTTGAAAAAAAAAATTGCAAGTCTAGTGGGTAACAGCAGCTCAAAGCCTGCAACATACCCCATGTGTCAGTTTGAAAGGCTCTAATGAGGCCAAGGGAGCTTTGTTTTCAAATCTAGGAGCATGACTGCTCTTGAAGAATTCTGCTCTTTGCAAGGAAAATTGTGTTTCATTTGCACAAAGCTAAGGCCTCTGGTTTGCCTCTGGCTGCCATCTGCATTCTCTGGCTGAGTACTGCTACAGAAGTGCTACAGCTTGTTCTGTTAAGCCTTTGGTGAGCTGGTGGTCAGGCTCATTCAGGTCACCTGTGCATGAGGCCTTGAAACATGTTCTACAGTTGCTTTATAAGTAACTTATGATAACAAATTCTGCTATTCTTGCAGAACAACTGCAATTTTTCCCCCTAATACAAGTAAGCTTTTATTGATCAGTACTCATACACCAAGTTTGGCAAGCTTTTGCTTTTCATGCCTTACTTCACAAAATGTGCATTAATTTTTTTTTTTTGAGAAACAAAAGCAAGTTAAGGACATAATGGTTCTCAAAGCAGAACACAGAAATCATAATTTATAAAGGGACAGCAAACATAATCAAAATATAAAACTCTACTGGAAGCTTAATTTTATTTAGAGTCAAGAAAAACATTAATTTTGGAACAAATGCTATATTATACTTGTTCCAGAGCTTTTCAAACTCTCTAGATGGAAAGATAGCAAATGGATGATAAAAGAAAACCAAGAAAATCCATATCTTAAAACATCAGGTTGTTTTACTAGCTGGGACTTATTCTATTGTACCCTCTTTCTCTCATTAATTCTTGCTAGCAGCAAAAAAACCACTGTCAGTTACTACAATTCCATAGGCATCTGAATCAAAAAAGCAGTTAGCTAGTGCATGTCTGACTGACAGCCCCATGGATCAGTTATGAGACTGCATGGCTGTTTGCACTCTATGTTTTCTCCCTGACAAATACTCTGCCCTTGCTCAAAGGGGGGATGTGACCCACGACAAGGGTCAAAGGAAGCAACTGCTGCAGCCTTGCCAAAAAAATATTCCTGAAAAATGCTCCCAGCAGTAACACCAGGAGTACTGTTCTTTCCCTCTAAAGCCTAGGACCAGGTGGCTCTCATTCAGGTGGCCCTCATTACATGAAAGATGGGCTATAAATTAGTGCAGGTGAACTAGGCAGGAACTCTTGCTGCCTTTCTGGTTGTGGTCTCTTCTGCTGTTTGTGCTGCTCCAGTTTGGGGTGGTATTGCAGTGCTCTGGGGAAGGAACACTGCCTGCATGGTGGATATGGAAGTGCACTGTCCCTGTGGGCTCCTTGGGCTGCAGTACTGCTGCGCCTTGACCTGAGAAGGCAGAAAAATGGCTTTGAGTGGCATTGTTTTCTTATTGTTCCTCATGAGGGGGAAGAAGGGCACCTAGAGGCAGAAAGGTATGTCCTACCAGCCTGACTTACTTGTCTTGAAAAAGCAGCAGAAACTGGAAAATGTGTGCCTTGTAGGAGCTGGCTTGCTGTTTCTGTCTGGGCCCTCCTCCTGTGCTTTGTGGGGTGGGAGCCTGGCTGTGTGGCATAACAGGCATAACCTGGGGGTGCCCTACCCCAGCCTTGTGTGTTTCTGTTCCACCAGTAGGTAGGAATTCTGATTTGGGTATGTAATTCTTCTTGGTGATATTGCCGTGGAAGCACTTGCTTCACCTCTGATGTCTAAACGGTTTGGTCCTTTGTTCAGCATAACTTAACTTGCCCATCAAGCTGCTTTTTTGGACCTTTTTTCTTTTTTCTCTAAAGAAATATGAGTTATGTGGGGGTGGTATACAGCTGTGCTGTGTAGCCTGGCTTTCTGTTCAATCTCACAGCATGACAGGATTTTAGCTCTGGTCCATGGCTTTCTGCTCTCAGCTCCTCTCTCTATCTTTGCCTTTGCTAATAGCTACTGTGGTGATGAGGGGGAATTCTTCCTGGAATTGCACAGTTGATAGATACAGGCTGGGCTACAATCAAAAAAGCCTTTAATCATTGCCTCTTTCTTGAGCTCAGATATGCAAGCCTATATCTCAGTCATATCATGCACTTATCTGCAAAAATAGGCTGCTACTGTGGTATTCATTTGGAAAAACTAATGAAAATGCAGCATATCACACACTGAAAAGAACCCCAACCTACAAAAAGTGTTACTTTTGTCTGTTTAAAATTCAAAACACTGGAGGAGTTCACTCATTTTCAAGTTTGGGTTTCTTCTTTTTTTACCAGAAGGGGATACATAACACCTGCCGTATTTAGTAGCTCAATTTTTCTTTCTTATCTTCAAGCTAAGGGCATCTTTAAAAAGACAACTGAAAACTGATTGAAGGAGAATAAATCATGCTGTATGTTTGGTTTGGGATTAGAAATTCTTGATTTCCTATTTATTCTGTGTGCATGCTTTCTGTGGTCTTTATTTATTAGACTGTTTGTTCCGTTGGAGTGGTAATAATTCCCTTTGAAACTGAGGACACTTGATGCTGCAAAGCTCCTGTAATACTAGATGATTGGTGCTGTTTACATTGAATAGACTTTATTATTTTCCAGACTGTAGGTTAGATCCCTTGGAGAGGAATTTATGAATCTGAAGTATGTCACCATGGCTTCAGTTAGTGCTGCATTCACTCCCGTTCTTAGTGGGTGAGCTCATGATTTACTGAGTGACAAATCAAGCAGCACGCACAAACCTCCAAAATAAATTTAGGCAAAACTCTGATGTTCTCTAGTCCTTTCCTCTCTTCAAGGGTGTGGCTTTGATAGAAGGGCTCTCTATGAATCTTTTCAATGGTTGTGTTTTGTTTTTGCGTTGTTTCTTCAAATATCATGACAATTGCTGAAAGCTTTTACATTTGCTGTGTACAGGTTTGATGTATGTCTTTTGCTTGAGTAGACATACTGAAAGGAAACTGGCCAGTTAGGGAATATAACATGCTCTACATACATGTAATTTAGAAAGTGTCATTTTCTTGACACTTTGCTTTTTTTCCCTAAGGTTGGTTGGAAAATAGATCTTCTTTTAGGAACACTAGAACTCAGTTATTTGATGTGCTTAAACAGAGTGCATTTTTAGCAGGATCTAACTTAGTTTGCCCACAAGTGAAGTAGCACTTTGGTCCTCAGTCACCTAAAGTGCCTGTGTCACAATTATTGGGTAAGTTACTGTGAGGTTTTCTATTATTTGATGTGTAATCTTACATTACACATTAGTGTTACTCTTGATTTATGCTTGAAGTATTGTTTACAGTCTTCTCTATGTATATTTCTAGGCAATCTTACCTTCTCTACTATCACAATGTTGACTAGTCTACATTACAGAAAGAAAGTTAAGGAAATAAGTTTTTAGTTGTAGGGGGTGTTTTTTAAATTTCCGGAGCATTCTGTCACCAGACTAATATTGTTCTAGATCTAGAATAATAACCTTATTATGTCATTAGATTGATGATTTGCTTGTACTTCTAAGTGTAATTGACAGAAACATTGACCTGTGCCAAAGTAGCCTGTTCTATCAGTGAAAGTATGAAGACTTAAATTTATTTCTTGGGGACAATTCCCTCTGTGTATGCTGGAGTAAGACAGATGCTTTTTACTGTGTTTCAGTGCAGCCTCGTTACTTTATCATCCTGTTGGTGTTTCTGCTCAAAATTGATCCTTTTTCCGTGGTCTGATGGAGGTAGCACAGCTGTTCTTGCTTCTCTTAGGAAGTCTTTAAGCAGTTGGAGAAGGCAGGTTGCAGCTAATATCTCTCTCCCTTGTGCCCCACTGCTATGGCATTGAGAGGACAGGGCAGGGTTTTCCCTTGGTTCTTGGGGAGGAAAGGAGAATCCTCTGAATGGTGGTGTCTGAATGCAGTGAGTGTGGCAGGCAGGGTAAGTGAAGTCTCAAACATTCTCCCCCATCACTTGAATTGCTTTATTGCCTTCAAATTAGTTTCGCTGACCCTGAACTGAAGGCAATGTGACTGTCCTCTTCCTTTCACATTCACTTATTTTGGCTACAGTAGATATTCAAGCTGTGCTGCCACTGCTGAGAAGCCTTGATCCAGCCTGACTGGAGCTGTTGTGTTGAGCTGTCCAACCGCTGACAGAAGTGGCCGCTTGCAGCAGGCAAATGGAAGCCTCTTTGTTCAGCCAAGGTGCTGCTGCTGCAGTAGGAATAGGGCAGAGATGGGAGTGTGTCCTTGGTATCTCTGCTGTAGTGCAGTGTGAACTGCTCCTCGAAGAGCTATATAGTGTATTTTGGGGAAAACAACCTCTTTTGTGCTTGTGAGATGAAAACTTGAAGTCACAAAGGGTAGTGCAGCCTTGTGTAGCAGGAAAGCTTTTGCTACAGCTAATATTTATTGAACATTGTAACTGGTGTTTACCAGCGTGTAATGTGGAATTACCATTTTGCCACTTTAATGGGTAGTATCCCAGAGGCTTCCCCAGCGAATTGTGTAAGAGATTCCTTGACTGAACACTTTTGAGGGTCAGCATTTTTGCCACAACTATCCCTTCATTTTTTATTAGGTATGGGATGTAGCAGGTAAGGATACCCTGTGTTTGGCAGCTGAGCTCTGCAAACGGTTAATGTCTTGCAGGAGACTAACAAGCTTTGGATATTGGGCAAACTGGCAGCATATCAGCTCAGGCTTTCTAGCTGTGCAGGCTTGCAGTGCAAACATGATGAGGGTATCTTAATGGTTTGTGGAAAAACCAGTCACCACCTGGTTTAGTGTAGGTGGCACTCAAGTGGATTGTAGAGCTTGGCTGATGTATTGTGATGCCACTTGGTGCTGCTTTCAGTCTTCTGCATTGGCTCACCAGCCCCAGGGCACAATAGGCTAGGAAACAAGACCCAGAATTTTACATCAAACTGATGGCTCAGGGAAGGAGCACAGTGGGACCCCTGCTGTAGTAGCCAATTAGCCCTTCTGTGGACATCAGCTAAGTCATGGGCTATACTGAGGAAAGTTAGTCTACTGCACATATCTGAACTAGGTTTTCTGTTTTCCAAGTAAATTCTTTCAATATTTAACGATTCAGTAATATTAGGAGCTGGTTCATGTAGGATATGCCAAGGACCTGCAGCCTTAATGCAGATAATTAACAAATGTGAAAAGTGTTTGTTTTTCTACAGCTCCTAATAGCCTTCATCCCTGTTCTGTAGAGGCATCAGGCTGGCTTGTAATAGCTGTCTGTTGCACCCTTTAAACTGAAGGAGTCCAATTACTATTGTTGCTTTCTAAGCATATTGATTTTAATGGTCAGTCTAGACCTTCTCATAAAATACAAATGGTGAAGCCAGAGTATTGCAAAAGTTATGAATTAAGCCACCCTTCTCTCTAGCTTTGAGCATTTTGTATTTCAGGGGACTAAGCAGACAGTTTTAATTTGAAAAAGTTACGAGCTTTGCAGGAAACAGATGTACACTGCTTTGATACTGAATGCCTTATCTGCCACTTCCCTCTTGTATTTTTCAGGTGTGCAATTCACAACTAAACTAAGTAAATTATTTTAGCAGCACTAGGGGCACCTCTATTATTGGAGTAAACAGCATTTCCCCTGTGCTTGGTACAATTATCAGTGTGTAGGTATTGCATTATGCTCCTCTCCAGGTTCTGCACAAGTGGTGGCAAAACATTCAAGTGCTGAGTTTGAAGTAGTTAATGCTGAGGCACTGAACAAAGACAGCTTCTGCTGAGGAAGTGTAGTCATCTTGTTTTAGGATTGAGTGTAAATCATTTCAGCATCTGCTCTCCTGCAGAAAAAGCAGTGTGGGGGATTTTGTTTACTTGCTTTCAATCAGGAAGAGTAGCTTTTGGTAACTTCAGTATAAAACCAAAGAAGTATAGGCAACTTAGACTTCCTTCCATGAATGATGCATGGATCCTGTGCAATCTAAAACTTGCCCTACTTTTACTAGTTACTTCTAGCATTTGACATGAACCCATTCACAACAGTTTTCATCCATGTAATATAAGCTTGATTGCACAAATTATAGGAAACTAGTCATGCACAGCATGTTTCTTCCATATTTGGCATGGTGTAGTGACAGATTGAGGCTAGTATGGTACTATGATCATGCTTTCTATTTCTCTGCCATAAGGCTGCATTTTATGGTAAATTAGAGAGGCTGTTGATGGATCTACATGTGATGATGGTGGTCTGGGATGTGCTCAGACCTCTCCACTTTCTGTCAAGATTCTGTGTGTGTGTTGCCATCTGTGTTTTCTTCATCACAGGGTTGGATGATCCTTTAGCTGAAGGGTGTCTGTCAGCACAATTTCTATGGTGTTTTCCTTCTGTTTATGCCAATCATTTACTTTCAACTGATGTATTTTAAAATGTTCTTTTAGTGTGCCTAGGTCTTTGTGTGTTTTGGACATTAATAGTAATTTCTTCACAGAAAGGGTGATTAAACATGAGAATGGACTGCACAGGGAGGTGGTGGAGTCACTGTCCCTGGAGGTTTTTAAGAAAAGACTGGACATGTCTCTTAGTGTTGTGGTCTAGTTGACAGGTTGGTGTTTGGTCAAAGGTTGAACTTGATCTGAGAGATCTTTTCCAACCTAAATATTCTGCTCCTCTCAATTATGCCTGTATGTAGAGGACAATACATATGTGTTTATTCTATAGGTACAAATATGCAACAGAATAAAGAAGTTAAAAGCTGTCTGCTTGCTTGAAATCTGTGTTACATGCTGCAGGACAGAGTTCTTTCTGTCCCAGGAGGTTCATCCTCTTTTGCTGCCATATGCAGCTGGAACCATGGTAAGAACCAAAGAAATTCCTTTTTTGTGCCTTAGGAAACTCAAGTGTAGTCTGCAGAACATGTTGCTAATGTCGTGCTCCTATTTTGTTCTTCTCTTAAGTAACTCTTGGGGGATCTTCAGCATGCATTGTGTAGTCTAGTTTCTTTGGAGGTTAAGGGATGATCAGTGGTTGGGACTTTTGTACTTGAGCATTCAAGGCTTTGCAGGAGTCCTTTAGCAGCCAAAATGGCATCAGATGGATGATGCACTCAAATGAATATGTGTTCTCTGGAGCAACATCTGAAAGGGACTAGTGTGTGTTACTACTTTGCTGCTAGCAGGTTTTTATTCCTTCTCCTTTTACCAATACCATGGACACTTCATAGACCTGATCTCTTCTCAGTGCTGGCATCTAGAGGGTTCCATACTTAAAGAAAATGTTCCGTGTAGCTCTTGTTTGCTGGGGTGATACTGAATATGAAGCTTAAGTTTTGTTTGTGTGGTGCTGCAGCTGAACAGACAAGGTAAGTGTCAGCCTTGTCCCAAAAAGTTATGTGCAGGGAAGGAGGCTTCACTTCAGTGAAGACGTGACTGAAATTTAGAAAAGGAAAAAAAAACAAAAAACGTTGGGCAGATAATGCTGGTCTGGCAGTGTGGCCAGCCTAATAATAGGTCATGTTTGCAGTGTGGCAACCAGCAAGAGGCATTTAAATGCAGAGTTGGGGCCTTAGGAATGCCCTTGAAGGACAGAGGATTTTTTGCTGACTTCTGTGTCAGTACATCTTTTGGCTATTGGCCAAGCAGAAAGTTATCTAGCTGAAGCTTTGAGTGAAGAGGTGTGTGCAGGTGAATGCGTGAGTTTTGACATAGGGTGATTATGTTAAACTGAACAGTCAAGTCATGAACCTGTGTTGAGCTACTGACAAAAAGTAGTATTTCTTTGTGCATCAAATGGGGAGATAGTACTTGGCATTTTCACAAAGTAGTGGATGTGTAAGTTATTAAAGTATTTTAAAATGTAATTTATGCACAATCTTCTTAAATTTTCTTCTGTATTTGGGTATCTCCTGTTAGAGTAAGAGTTACCACAACTCGGTAGAATATTGATGTGTCTAATTCCCCACTCTGTATCTGCAACCATTAGCTATGGCGAATGGAGGCAGGTAAAAATGGATTAAAAATCACCATGTAAGTAGTCCAGTGCTTTGTTACACAGTGGATAAAAATGCTTTTATATTCTTGATTCAAGGTGAACCAATCTTCTTGCAATTTTTGGCCTAGTTAACACATCTGCCAGTATTACTCCTGCTAAATTGTGAAAGGGGTTAACTAATCTTTTTTTAGGGGAAAAAAAGTCTAACTACTTCTTGCCAGAACTCTTGTGTGTTCCTCAAATACCAATTGCTTTGAACTTCTGCCTGTTCCCTTGCATGTTTTTTGCCTCTGCTACATGCCACCCTCCCTTTTCTTTTTATTTTTTTATTCCATTCCTAATGTGGTATTTTTGGAAGTGGACTATTTCCGACTTTGAGATATTGCATCAGAAAAAGACTGAATATCTGTAAGTGGCTTGTAGGGAGAATTGTGAAGTGTGGCTTCTTTTGCTACTCTTTTCATACAAAAGTATGTCAGTCCTGGTTGTCCATTAGATGTTACTGTAATGAAAATGACTGGTCAGTTTGTAGTGACACAATTATTTCTAGCATTACATGATTAATCTTTTGTTTAGGCTTTGCTTAATTACAACAAATATGCCTGTTTCTATTATGAGGAGCTTAGTTCGCAGAATACTTAGGAATATGAATCTTGTAGATAAATAAAGATGCTTTTTCTCACAAATGAAGATTCTGCCACAGTACTCAAATCATGAAGCAAATCGGGTATCCTTATTAATGAAGGAGACCCTGTTCTTGCAAAATCTCTAGTCAAACAATTTTGGAGAGTTCAATGGGATTACTTTGAGTAAATGCAGCAAAATAAAGGGAGAAGGGGTGGGAAATAGCAAAACACACAGTATTTCCTTTGAGCTGAGGTTGAAAATTACTGCTTTTTTTTAGGTAGGGTTAAGAAATGGAGTATGAAATGTGTGCTTTGGTTAGTCCAATAAACTTGAGCATTCAATCTGGGTGCAATTCATATCTTGGTGCTGAAAGTGTGCAGTGAGTCTACTGCAGGATGGATGCCTCATGTTTATAACAGAGGTATATATGCTAAAGCAACAACAAGATCTCATTGTTAGGTTTTCTGCTTTTAATTTATCCATGTTTAGACTAACCAAAGAGACCTGGCAATATACTGGTGGCTTTTAATATTCCAGTATGGTAATAGATTAATACTTACTTAAGGAGGCATGTAACTGTATGTCTCAAGAACTAAGTGAAGTTCTTGGAACAATGTGTAAAAACATTAGATTGGAATATACATATTTTTAACTTGACTGCAGGTGCACTGATCGCAAACCTTGGATTTGCCTCTGTTAGGATTATCTTGACAGGTCCCAGTTCCCTGCTGTCACAGACACTTTGCTCTTACCCTCAGCCTGTGGCATCCAAGATTTGTATCTCAAAGACTTAAATACAGTCCTGTAAATGAGAGCTAAAAATCAAGCTGACATGTGATATAATCATGTGCAGTCTTCTTGTATCTTCTCTGTGGCCACGTGTCTGTTTCATAAAGGGTCTCTGGGTTTTGTAAAACAAGTGTGTTCTGTGCTCTGCATTTGTTGTACTTGGTCCTGGCTCTGTCTTCACTGCTCTTGGTGTTATGAGGCTATTTCAGAGAGCCTGTACTTCAAGTTAAAGGTAGTCACTATATCTCATGTTGTTGCAGTGGAAGAATCAGGAACAGAACACAAGAGATAGGGAGTATGTAACAGCCAGGTACTGTAGCTTCTGATTTTAGTTACGTGGCTGTTATGTGATTGACATCACTCCCACTACACTTTTTTGGTAAGCCATGAGTAAAGGCACTAATCGAGATGCTTAATTGCTCGTTCTTCAAAGCAGATGAAGCTGCATAATTGGTGTTATAAGTTGTTACTTCAGTGTTGTCACAGATGTCAAGGGAAGTGTTCATAGTCTAACAGAATTAAAAGATGGAGTTCTTTTGGCAGTATCTGAATGCATGATTCGATTTGTGGCTCTAGTTAAGTTCTGATTCTCCACACACCNGGCGTTTGGACTTACAGGGCAGCTTATTCATGTCAAAGAGAGTTTGGAGGAGCTGAGATGGGACTGGAGGAGGAACACTACTCAAATGTTCCTTTGTAGATTGGCAGGAGAATTTTCATTGTTCACTAAAACTTGTTTTGAATTTGTACAGCATTACTTTTGGGAATAAGCTGTGGCTTTTTGAGCATGGAATAGAAGAAAAGTGTACTTTGTGTGTTGGCTATTTTTTCCAAAATGGCTCTTTGAAAAGCAGGGACTTATTTAGCAGTAAAGCCTTTCCACACACCATGGCAATTAAGTTGCCTGAACAAGTTAACATGCATGTTTTGACATCAGTCTCAGAATTCAAATCAACATCTGCATAAATCGTGGTCTCTGCAGCTGGACATGTGGTGCAATGTGTCGTGCTTGTTACATAGTAAGGTTGTAGTAGGCTGTGAGAGCAGAGGGAGGAAACGGCATCTGAATAGATAGACCTTACTACAGGCTTCATAGTTGAGAGATAAAATAATAAAGGAAGTGATAAGTAAGAATATTCTTTTTAAGCCTGGAATAATAGCTGGCTTGGTAGACCTCAGATAGCCTTCTGGTAGCTGCGCTTTCTGTCAAGACACCAACATTTGGAATTGTGGATAAAAGCTGCCCAATTTTCCTATCGCCTCCTCCAGCCCCCGTTCAGCCGTGGTGCCCTTCTCCCCTCCCGGGCACCCCCGGGTCCCTCGGGGGGCTCAGCCGGGCGGTGCGGGCGGCGGGGGGGGGGCCGGGCTGCGGTTGCGATGGCCGCGNCGGCGGGGGGGGGCCGCGCTGCGGTTGCCATGGCAGCGCCCGCCGCAGCATCCTCGGGCTCAACTTTCCCTCTGGCTCAGAAGCGATCCGAGGCGCTGGCGGCAGCGGCAGCCGAGCGGGACGGGACGGGGCGGCGGGGCTCCGCCGGCGGCTGCGGAGCGGCGGCCGCTGCCTGCTCTTGCCTCCGCGCCTGCGGAGATCCCGCGCCCCGCCCGTGGGCTCCCCCGGGGGGCGGCGGGCAGGCGGAGAGCCGTATAGCCGAGCGGGTGGGCGGAGGGTCCCGGGCCGGGCTCCGCACCCTGTCCCGTCGCCCGCTGACACCTCCCGTTCTCCTCTCCCGCTCGCATCGACGGCCGACGCGCTCTCCTTCTGCTTGGCTCCGTCTTCTGGAAGGCATCGCCCAACATGCCGATCGCCCACTTGCTGGAGCTATGGAAAGGGATAGAGGTGGAGCCCATGGAGACGGAGGTGAGCGGCCGGGGAAGCGTGCGGCAGCACCGCTGCTGCCGGCTCCCCCTCTGCCGCCGGGGGAAACCGCCTCGGTGCTGTCCCAGATTTCGCGGAATGGGATGCAATGAGAGCCCCCTGCCCTGTCCGTTCCCTGCTGAGAGCGGGGAGCGACTCGAGGCTCGGGAACCTGTTGCCCCACACGCGGCGCCGTTCGGAGCGGCGGTGCCCGGTGCCGGCGGAGCCCGTCCTGTCCCTTCCCGTCCTGTCCTTTCTCCCGGCACCGCGATCGGGTCGAAACCTGCTCCGGGCGACCGGGGCGGCTGGAAAGAGCGTATGCAACACATGGAAGCCTGCGAAGAGGGCTGAGTCGGACCTATACTTCATGTTTAAATGTGAGCCTGCGATCTGCAGTTTGAGGCTTGCATAAGTCCGTAAACCTCACTTGTGTTCTGATTACCCATTTGACCGTTACCTCTAAGCACAAGACTGTGCTTTCAGGATCATGCTGAAAACCCAATGCTGTGATAGCTACCTGGATGCTGTGTTGTATGTGCTCATTGTTTGTCCTGTAGCGTTTTTATTACCTGCAATTTAAGATTACCTTGTGTCAAGAAAGGTATCATTCAAGTTCAAGAAGTGTTTTGGCAGGTCGCTCAGGGACATAGTATGATTCTTGGGGTTGTCCTGTGCAGAGACAGGAGCTGGACTCAGTGATCCTTGTGGGTACCTTTCATTTCACTTTATTCTATGATTTTTGTACAGTAATAAGACAAGTGGATTCCTGAGTATTTCTGGGACTCTTGAGTCATGCAATAAAAACAAAGTATTTCAGGTCAATTGCTTGCAATGTAGGATGCATATTTGTAACAGGTGGTAGAAATAGATGAGTGAAACTTGTGAAGTGTGTGGGTTTTGTGTCTAACACCCCACCCTGTTGTTTGATCAAAGTACTGTAAAGGGGGTTTGGTAAGAGGCACAGGGGGGAGTGTAACACAACCAGCCAGGTTATGGGGAACACAAAACAGTTGTCTCCAAAACGGAGTTGCTGAACTGTCAAAAAGGTTTCATGCAAGGTATTAGTTTATACATGTAAATAATACAACAGAAGTGAAATGGTGAAGTATTATCACAACACAGCTTGCTCTGGAGTCCATAAGTGAAGAATAAGTTGTGAGGGCCTTGCAGAGAATTTAAATAATGTGATTTACTTCTGAATGCTGACACTTGTTCCCCTTCATGTGATGTAGGGAATCTGAGCACTACACTGTTTTTCCCAGCTATAATCTGTTTATCATTCCAGCTTTTGTTTGAAAAGTCACCTGACACCTTGTCAAATCACTTTCCCTATGAGAAGACTTGTATAACTGTACTTATGGTGAACAATTTTCTGCTGAACATCATAGAAATTTTGCTCCCCTCCAAGTCTGCCTTTCCATTCACTGAGATATTCAAAGTGCATATACATGCTTGTTCTTCTTCTTCCTTCCCTTCTTCCTAAAATCAGTTTGTTTTCTGTGTGCCCAGTGGTTTTTCTTTCTGGCCCAGACAGAAAGCACTTCAGTCATTGCTCAGATTGCTCTTTCTGCTATCAGTTTCTGGGAATAACTCACCTAGATCATAGGTTAAGTCCTGCACTAAAGCCCAGTGTACATCAGTAGGACCATCTTTGTATTGTCACCTCTTTTGTTGATAGAGGACTATTTAGTCCTTTCTCCCAGAAGAAACTATGTGAATCTCCTTACCAAGTGTCACTACCCCATTGCAATGATAGTTAATCAGAGATTTGGGTTTGTAGATTATGGTGGCACTTTTTTTTGGTTTCCTGCTTGAAAGAGATACTCTGCTCCATTACTCTTGCAGAGATTTCACTTACAAAATGTTAGAGAGGGTTAAGGAATTGCAGGCATAGACTCCTGCGGTTTAGATGAGAACAACATATAAAGCACCATTTATTAGCTCTATTTATTGCTCTCTCTAAGCGCATTAAAGATATACTATAATTTAGAACCATTTTAGATCATGCTGTAGATAGAATTCCTAAAGTACCATTTGCTCAAATCTAGTAAAGGTACATAGAAATTAATTTTGTTTTTTTGTGTGCTCTTCTCCATGAAGACACTTTGAAACAGTAGAAACATTTACTCTTTAATGAGCTGAATGCAGCTTAAACACTTGTGGTTGGACTGATTCAAAGGAGCTGTCATGGTCTCTGAGTCTGTGTGGGATAAAATGTTTTCGTGATTGTCTGCAAGTTGTTCTTTTTCACGAAAGCTTTTCACAGTTAGTAGACAAGAAGGGAGACAGTTTAATTCTCTGATGCATATGGACTCTTTCTCCTTCCCTTACTTAATGCCAAAAAGCCTTTTAAAACAGATGCATTTATGAGTGCCTGTGCATGACTCAGGTGAATGACTTGCAGATATTAGACAGCTTTTATAGTAAATCAATCACTTGATAAGGAAGAGTGCATTGAGGACATGTTCTATATTATATTTGTATAAGGGAAGATTACACTGAAATTCTGCTTCCTTCACCTGTTGCCTAAGGAGGTCATTAATTGTGTTTGACAAGTAAGCAAGAAAATTGGGAAATTTGCTGGGTCTAGAATTTCTTTGTGAGTAGGCACAGTTATTGATCCCACTCAAGCTGGATGGATGGGATAGTGAATTACAGCCTTGGGAATATTTTTGCTAAGGAAGGGCTGTGTGATGAAGCTCTGTTTCATCTTTCTACCTATTTTCCAAAGGATGCATCACTTAATAGATTTCAGCTGAGCACAACACTGAAAAGGAAGTTGAGAGTTGAGAAAATTTTGTCTTGTATATACATAGATTCACTCTTCTCAGCAAGAAATGCTGTTCCAGTTTCCTAGGTTTTTTTATGAATAATCCAGTTTTGTTCTTTATTCATTCTATGGAAAATGTCTTTAACTATTCCTCAGCAATTGTAATAGAGCCAGTGTGATCTTGCTTTCTCTTAGTACTTTATATGTCTTGGTGAAAGCAGATTTCTGTGGATTCAAATGTTAATTTACCTGTGCTAACTGTGAAGAACTAAACATGCCTGCTGTAGTAGTATAAATTGAAAGTGACTTAACTGCCTAAAACCAAACTGACTTTTGTACTAGATCTTGGTTTAGAATTGCCTTTCTTGATAACATATTTACATGACTTTTCCTCTTGTCTCCTCTTTG
Organism: Scytalopus superciliaris; assembly: GCA_013400415.1. NCBI lineage: Eukaryota > Metazoa > Chordata > Aves > Passeriformes > Rhinocryptidae > Scytalopus > Scytalopus superciliaris. Next base: position 87,132 of record VXBX01006006.1, on the reverse strand, counting down.
TTCACTAGACTGTGGTGGAAGATGCTGCCCCAGATGAAGAGCCTGTAAAAGAGGTAAATCTGCTTATTCATGGATCACACAAATATTAAGAAATTATTATAATATCTTCTGCCTTCATGGAAACAAAATCTCTGATACTGTTTCTCCACATGCTTCTACTATGAAGATGTGAAGCCAACATATTTTTTGATCTTTTACTACAAGGTCAAGTGGAGGGGAAAAAAAAAGACAAAGTTGAACCAGAGGTTAGGGAATTTCATTTTACAGGTTTTGTCTGTGCAATTTTTCCAAGAAAGAGCATGTAATTTCTTAAGGCATATTTTCTACAGAGAAGGTTTTGTAATGACCTCAAAGAATAGCTGTCATATTAACAATATTTTGTGTTGTAAATTTTGTCTGATAAATTAATTCCAAGGCTATTAAATAGAAGCCATTACTTTTTGTCCACCAAGCTGGCTTTTCACCAAAGCAAGACTGAGCTAATACTTTGCTTCAAGTTAATCTATTGTTTATATTATTGTAGCATTGTATTATTGTGCTAATTAAAAAAACCCAAACAAACTCAAACCTACAGGAAAAGGTAGGTCTTTCCTCAGTGTTCAAATGTCCAATAGAAGTGATAGAAGGTGATATGAAGGTACAAAGCAGGTGAGATCAAGTCAACATTCACTATTGTGATGAGTTGAGGGCAAATCTTGACTGTAAAACTGTCTGCCAGTGGCCCCAACTGTTAGTGCAAGGTGCTGCTGGCTTATGTAGTGTAAACCAAGGTGTGCTTGAAAGATCATTAATCATTTGCTGATGTCAAAAGTCAAGACGACTGAATCGCTTTAAGACTGAAGGGAGTCTGCAAAGAGGCTTGTCTAAAAAGCCACCTTTTGAAGAGAATTTTCCAGTATCTCTTACTCCTGGAAATGCGAAACTTACCTTTCTTTGTTTTTCAGTACAAGGATGTGTTTTTGTTACCTTCTACTATGCTAAAGGCATAGTTCTAATCCCCTAATGATAGAAGGAGGAATAAGTCTTAGTGGTGATCTCTAAAGTGAATGCAACTTCCAGATGTGATTTCCCCCCTCCTTTTCCATTTCTTAAGCAAAAGCACTAAATTGCTCTTCAAAAAGCTTGGGGGGATGAAATTAAGTGCAGGTAACTTCGCTCATCAATTTTTTTGAGGATATACCTGAAGATCAAATTTCTCGTTTGTGGAATTTAGGAGGACTTTTTTCAAGATAGCTTAATTTCCCAAATTAAGCGTAGTTAATTTTCATTAGTGATGTTTCTTGTAATTCTGAAATTTTAAATTTGACAGAAAAAAAATGGCATGTAATACCTACTTTAAAGAAACCTTAATCCCGTGTTCTCATTTTCTGATTTGCCATTTGATATCAGCAATGGTGTTTCTTTCTGGTGTCTACTCCTCAGCAAGGTGATTGCCGTGCCTGTATGACAAGTGTGAGCATGTACTTACATATGATTGAAAAGACTGATGCACTTGTGCATTATAAAACATGGACACAGTGACCACTAACAAATTACTGACAGTGAAATATCACTGTCCAATGTAGAAGCACCCTCACCCTTCATTTAACTTTTCATGTGTCTGTTACACTACTACAGAAAAATACAACAGGAAAATCTGACTTTCCCCCTTACTCTGCTGCTGTCATGCTCTTTCAGCCTTTTACTGGCTTAGTCTGGAAGCCTTTTTAGTTTTTAGGAAGCTTGTGTCCTATTATAGTGGTACTGCAAGAAGGAACAGTCTACTGTTCTAGTGTCTGATAGCTGTACTGTGCCCAAAGTAATCTTTTTATTTTTTGAGACATTGAAGCATGACTTAAGGAGTGAATTTAAGCTGTGTAATGCAATGGCTCACATCTGCTTAAAGGATGTTCTTGTAAATGACCTGCTTTAGGCTATGTTTGCCTTCTGCTTTCTGTTATCCTGTGTAAGGTATGGACAAATGAGGTGGTGGTAAAATGCATTATAAAAACTGCACTTAACTTTTTTTTTTTCCCCCAAGGTCTGATCTTCCTGTTGATGGACAAGTTTTTAAGTTTCTTTGGGGCATAAACTAATGGGATTGTTTGATACAGCAAGTGTTTCTGAGGTGCATCTTGGCCCTAGACCGTTGTGTGTCAGCACTGCTCTAGTATTGTCACCTATGTTACTCAGGGTTGCTGTCATCAGGATTTTTCCCTGGGAGGGGGAATGTCCCAAAGCCATGAACCCAGTTTGTCTGGCCACAAAGGCAAGCAGGTTAGTGGATGAAAAATTTCTTCAAGAGGAGTTCAAACTGCTGCAGCAATCCTTGCTTAGACTTGTGGGATGCAGTTTTTCCTCAAGTGATTGTTGATAGAGAAGGGTTTGACCACCTGTGTGTATTAGAGGCCCTGACATAGTTAAGGGTAATGTGCCTTGTGGTCTAGGGTCAAAGTGTTGATATTCTACCTAAACCTTCCTGAAGGTGCAGCTAACAGCAAAATTCCTTGTCATGTCTTCCTAAAATAATGAGTATATGTACAATACAGCCCATAGTACTTTGAAATTACAGCATTTAGAAGCTAGCTTGTAATATTGCTTTGAGCAGTTTTATCCTTTCAAGGGAATTTGTATGCTCTAATTCAAACATTGCATGGGGCTCCTGGGAAAGTAGAGCAGTTATGCAGTGCAAATGATGATATGCAAACAGAATTGCATGGCAGAGCTGAAAATGGCTTACTGGTAACACTTGTACGGTTTCCAAAGACACATATAACTTCTGCTGGTACTAGTACACTGGTGCAAATGTGAATAATAAAATTGGAGGAAGCAAAGGTGGATACTCTGTATAGTCTCATGACAAGCATATATTGCAGGCTCTACTACTGTCCATAGAAGATGTGAATTTATTGGATCATTGGTGAAAGATCAAGTTTTTATAACTAGTGGCAGGAATAGCTCAGTGATACGATTTAGGAACTGAATTAACACTATGTTGAATAATCACAGTGAGGAAAGCACAAAACCTGCATATCAGTGGAAATTTTATATTTGCTCTAGTGCTACTGTTATCATGGCAGTAAGTTTTTCATACCAACATAGAAAGGTGCTGTTGGAAGGCACTTCTGGAGATCTTCTAGTGTGACGTTATGTGCCTTGAACGGACTCCACAAGCTCTCTAGGACCCTGTGTTTACTAAAACTATGAGCAAAACAAATTTCTCATGTTGAACTAAAATGGCCTGTGCTTTGGTTTGTGTCTGCTGCCTCATGTTACCTCACTGGATATCATTGTGAAGAGTCTGGCTCTGTCATCTCACTAGACCTGCTGGCAACACCTTTTCCAGTACAACTCAAGGTGTTCTCAACCTTCTTTGCCAACTGGTTCCCATTCAGCTTGTCCACCAGGATGCCCATGTCCTTTTCTGCAAAGATTACTTCCAGCTGTGTGACCCTCAGCCTGTAGCAGTGCATAGGGTTATCTTCCTGAGTTACAGAACCTTGCGTATTCCTTTGCCAAGCTTTAGGATAACAGTGCTGGCTAGTTTATTCATCAGTAAAGGTCCCTCTGAACAGTAGCACAACTGTCTGATGTTATCAGCTGCTACTCCCTGTTTTGTAACATCTACAAACTTGAACAGTGTGTACATTGCCCAATTGTCCAAATCATTAATGATGTTAAACAGTACTGGATGCAGTATTGACCCCTGGGGTATGCCACCAGTCACCAACCTTCAGCTGAACTTTGTGCTGATCACAGCTGTCTAGGTATTGTGGTTTGGTTTTTGATCTTTCTCATTATTTACTACTCCAGTTCTTTATCTGCTTGTCTCAGATGATGATATGGGAGACAACATCTAAATTCTTATATAAAGCCTATGCACTTGTCTGTTAAAATGGTCATCTCTTTATAGAAGGCTGCCAGGTTGTTTAAGCACAATTTTCCTCTTAACAAATCTATGCTGACTACTCCAAATAGTTTCCTTGTCACTTGTATGTTTGTGAATTCTTTCCAGAAGGATCTGCTTCATCACTCTTTCAGGTATCAGGGTGAGGTGTCTTTCTTGAAGATAGGAACTGCATGCTTTCTTACAGCTCTCAGGAAGCTTTCCTAGTTGCTGTGAGTCTTAAGAGTATTGAGAGTGGCCACACAATTGGCCAGTTCCCTCAGCACTCATGGTTATATCTCAAGTCCTGCAGACTTCTAGGGTTTGTATTTATTTATTTATTTTCTGGGAGGAGAGGATGACATAGCCAGTTTGTTTAAATGATCTGTAACCTGACCCTCCTCCACCAAGGCCAAGTCTTTCTTTCCCACCTCTTTTAGGGGCTTGAGAATCCTAAAGGCCCAGTATTACCAGTAAAAACTAAGATGAAGAAAGCACTGGGTACCTTGGCCTTGTATCTTTTGTCACTATCTCCCCTTCCCTACTCAGTAGGAGCTATTCCTTTTGCAGATAATATACCTGTAGCAGCCCTTCTTGTTACTCTGTGTCTGTCACCAGATTTGACTGTGCATGGGCTTTGACTTTCCTGACACTATCACTACATGCTTAATAGTCTCCATGCTCTTCCTGGACATGTCTCTGTTTCCTTTTTTTCTATGCACCTCTTTCATGTCTGAGTTTTGTCAGATTCTCCTTTTTCATCCATACAGGCCTTTGGCTGCCTTTGCATGATTTTCTGTTGATCAGGGTAGCCAAATACTGAGCTTGGATGAGGTGATCCTTGAAAATTATCTAGCTCTCCTGGACACCTCTTCCTTCCAGGGTCATCTGCAGATGCCTAAAGAGGACAAAATCTGCTCTATTGAAGTAGAGGATTGTGTTATTGGCTTTTACTTTATTCTTTTATCTCAGGATCTTGTGTTTCTCCTTCTCAAAACTATCCTTAAACCTCAGTCTTGACTAGTTCTTTCTTGTTTGTAGGGATCAAGTCTAGCAGAACATCTCCCCTCCTTGGCTTGTTGATCACTTGTGTCAGGAAGTGCATTCATCAATGCAGAAATATCTTGGATTGCTTTTACACTTTCAGAAGATATCAGAATGTATAAAATGGATTCTTTGAGGATTAGGGTATGTGCACATAAGGCTTCTTCCTGCTGTCTGAAGAAAGCCTCTGCCTTTCCCTGGTCAGGTTGTCTGTAGTAGGTACCTACCACAGCGTTGAGGAACATCTGTGCTATTGTAATGTTGAACTTCCTCAAAAAAACCCCCCCAAACACTCAGAATTAAGGAAATGTGTAAGGAAAATGTTGAAAAGTAATGAAAAATTGTTTCCTTATCAAGTAATGCATTATAATTGCAATATGTAGGTGCCTGTAAGTTCAGGTTTTGTCACACACCTTTCTAAAATAGAGATGCCTACAAACCTATCTGGGATGACTTGTTTTTCTCTACAGAAGATTATACTTAGTGATCTCAAATGCAGGCTCTTATCTGACTACCAGTAAACTATGAGGTTGTATAGATTCTTACAAAATTACACTGGTGATACATTTAAGAAACAAGTTCTTGTTTGAGCACGTGGTGTAGGCAATGTAAGCTGTTTCACTTCACTTAAACTTTTCCATTGAAAACAAACAAACAAAAAAAAGCTCAAGTACTTACCTCTTATGAAGGACTTGGTGGGCAACAACTTTGTAAATTGCTTTTTAGAAACTGTTTTTTTAACATATTTTGGGAATTAGTCTGTGGTGCCTGTCTTCTAATACTTCTTGAAAGTGAGTAACTGCAATTTGTTTTGGAATGAAGTTGACCAAGCAACAAACAGAATATTGGTTTCTATTTAACTTCATGAAAAAAGTGTATGTACTTGATGGAGATGAAGAGTTATTCTGTCACTGACTTAGTGTGGCTAAAATGTGAGAGGGGACAGCTGCAGACATGGAATGAATGCATGAAGTGTCTCCTCTTCCTCTTGCACCCCAGAGCCTGTGAATCTTTAGAATCCCGGCACTGGAGGGGAAGCTGACAGGACAACAGCTGTGCTACTTTCATTGGAGTAGGATTTTGTTTCTTCTGATTCTTTATAAAAGTTGACTTCTTGCTGTCACTGTCCTCAGCGACTGAATTAGAACACATAGGGGAGGTATCAGTATAAAAAGAAAACCTGATTATTTTTTTCCTCTTAAATATTTTTTTCTTCTCCTCTCCCTTATACATTTCATACAGCAAATAGAGACAAAAAATTTCAAATTTTGGGGGCTAAACAGTGTGTAGTAAAACTTACTATATAAACTAAAAGAATTGCAACATTTGAACTTTCATGTTTAACAATATCCTGTTCATGTTAAACTTTTTTTAGCTATTTTCATTTCAGTCCCTACTACTTTTTTGAATTTCTGCTTTCACAGAGTGTGCTGTTGAGGATCAGATGCATTAAAGACAAGGTAATAGCATTAAAAAAAAATTTGTGGAAAAAGTCTCAACCTTTTTCAAGATTTCTCGACCCCTCTGACTTTCTGCAGCTGTTGCTAAATGCTGATATCTATTGTGAGTGGCAACCTGCATTGAAACTGTGCTTGCCATGGCTGAAAGGTGACCAATTTTGTTTCTTGGAAAGCCTAGTTTTTAAGAACCGAAAAATAACTCTGTTTCTGTATCTATTGAGATCCTAAATGAGGAAGTGATGGTATTTTAGCTGGTAGAGAAAGTCACTGATGTTTATAATGGCAGAATGTCCTTTACCTGAGCATAGCTGATGGTCACTACCATTGAAGTGTAACTTTTACATTTGTTGGCTCTGGTCTTCTGTTGAATCAGGACTTTGTTCTGGTGGTGATTTCACCTCTATGCCTGTTACTCCCAGAAGCACTGACACAGTGGGGTGATGCAGCCTGCAGAGTTCATGGGCAATGCACGGGGGTGTGTGTTATGTTGGTGTGGTTTTTGGTTGTGTGTTGGATTTTTAAGTTCACAGTGTTTAGCTGCAGACTAAACAGCTAACCAAGCAAAATTTTTCTTAAGTGGACAATAAAATTACGAAGTCTGATTTAATCAGTCAGGCAGGCTTTTGGATGCACAGCAAATGCACAGTGTTTGGAAGCTTTTAAAATAAACTTTGTAGACTGCACTGCATCAGTCACTACTGAGCAAATCTCAGTGTGTGGGTAAAAGAAGTTCTGACAGTATATGAAGGAAGGAAAATGCTTCATGGAATTTGGCTGCTTGATTTTGAACAGAAGTTATTACTTAAGACAAATTAAAGTTCATCTGGGGAAAACCATTACATCATGAAAACAATCTTGTACTGCAATGGCAATTGGTGTACAGGAGTGTACTGGCTCTGAGTGAATTGTGTCATCAGGAGAGATGAGTCATTTGGCAGTCCCTATAGTCAAGGATAAATTGTTTCTGTGATGAGTATGATCCCTCCTAGAGAGCTGTGGCTTTTAAAATGGAAACAAACTACAATTTATATATAGATGGTTACAACTCTAGAATGAGAAAATCTATTTTTCTTCATTACAATGAGCTGAAAGTCAGTTGTTTTCATTATTTCCCCACTAGATTATTCTAATTTTTTTTGCTCCCTCTATGGTTTGTTCTGTCCTAAGAACATAGTGTTTTGTGTTGAAATGAGAATTCTTTCTTTGAATCCTCTTTTCTTGTTTTCTGCTACTTCCAAGGTTTATAAATAACTTTCAACAAAGGAAAAATGATGTGACAAAGAAGCAAGATGAGCACTATTGTTTTGGAAGAAAGTCTTGCTCTGATTGCTTTCTTCCAAAGATTTGATGTGGGGAAAAAGCAGAATGTAGCACTAAATAATAAAAACAATTAAATAATTTAAAAATATGTTCTGAAATGGGCATGGTTAGACACAAAAGAATTATGTTGTTATTCTAGATAATATTAACTTGTGTTTCTAGGCAGTTACATGTTTCAGGGTGTAATTTATTTTATCTGATACTTTACTAGTTTTCCCTTTTGACTAGAAAGGGAATTTTTGGTAATTAATTAGTCTGGCTGCATTTGAACCAATGAGCTAAACTTGCACAAGTTCTGTTTATAGAACATGTGATCTGTACGTGTGCATGTTTATTACACTCATGATTTCACGAAGAAATTTGCAAGTGGTGTGTGAAATACACAGTGTGGTTTTTGTTGCTGGTCTGAATACGTAAATATCTGATGTCTGGGGTTGCAGGTGGGTATTTGTACAATATTTTCTCTGCAAAGCAGGTTCCCAGCTGTTCAAAACTTTGATGCAGCATCTATGTAGAATTTCTGGCATATCTAAATTTCTTGAAGTTTAGGTACCATGATCAAATGATCTCTTTGTAATTATGCAAAATTAAAACCTTAAGTCTTTTAAACATTTTCATTCTGGATGTGAGTAGCTTAGTAAATGACAAATTCTGCCTCTGCTCAGACCTGTCTCATCAAAAGTGAATGTAGGTTTCCTGATTGCTATTTTTGCCTTTGTTTTGTAGCTGTTCTCTCCCCTTTTTAATTGCTGTGTTGTGTGAAGTCAGTAATTAGAGTGATTATTAGGTCTGTTTAGTGTCGTCTAGAGTTCTTTCTGAGAACAAAGTTCAAACAAAAGAAAAAGAGAGGGAAAGCGTGATCTGTACTAACTGACATTGACCTATTTGATGGGTGATTGAAGTACAGTCTATCCCTTTCATTAATGTATTTTGTTATTTGTGGTGCTCTGAGTTTTGAGTGTAGTGTTTAGGCATATTTAGATATTTGGATAGGTAGTCTGATCCTCTTGTACACTGTAGCAACCATAGTTTTCATCTCCAGTAATCAGGAACTCAGGGGTCCTCAACATTTAGGAAATAAAACTTTATATTTTCAGTCCAGTTCTCAATTTTCACCTGTGGGGGAAATGTAATGCTAATATATTTAGCAATATCTCTTATGAAAGAAAACATTCTAAACAGAACAATGAGCAATATAGTATTGTTAGTTTGTACATGACTGTTATTTGAATGGATTGCTACCTAGTTTGTGCTGTTAATTGTGCATGTTTAGTTTGTATCGTCTCCTGCATTTTCCTATCGGGTCTTTTATTATGATAAACAGTCTTGAGAGAGACTTTTTGTACAGTATGTTACACCAGCTTTTAACATGATTTGCTTTATTAATCTATTTTTAAAGAAAACTAAGGGTTGTGACTCATCCTTCCTATAGAGGAAGGCTGATACAACAGAATAAAATTGTGTATGAAGTGTTTTGGTTGTGTCTGTGAACCTTCTCAGTGTCTGTCACTTGAAACCCCTTTCTGACTTACACAGGGGAGTGTACCTGTGAATGTTCACATCCTGTAGTGTGCCTGAGGGCTGTATTACAGACTACTCCTGGTGGCTAAAGATGCTGAGCTTAAAATGCTGGAGGATTGGTCTCAAAAGCTATTCTGAGCGCTCTGCCAAGCTGAATAGAGAGGGAATGGTGAAGGGAATGTGTGTTTTATATACCCACACATTTATTTATGATTTTAGCTAAAATGCCTCTGAAAGACTTGGTCTCTGCATCTCCTTTCAGGTCATTTTGAGAGCCTCCTTAAAAGAGTAGCAGTAGAAGGAGGGTCAACTTCTGTTCCTAAAATCACAGCTAGAGTAAGGTGGTGCTTAGTAGTTCCCAGCCTCCTAACTGCAGTATTCCTTGCTGCACCTGACACAATGGGCCTCAGAGGTGATGTCTGTCTCCAGTCTGTCCTGCAGCAGCATGGCAGAGAAGCTGGTTGCACATGTGGAGATGATGAATTTTCTCCAAAGCAAGTTTTCCTAGGGCAGCATCCTTTAGTCTGTCCTGCTTGTCTGAAGTAGCCTTAGTTCCTTGTCCCTGGTGCCAAGCAAGGTCAGCGCCCTATCCCAGCAGGGCTGTGTGCTAATTTCTGTACTTGTTTCACACAGCTGTTCTTGGGAGTTCCTTCTCAAACAACTGTCGAAGTTCTTCACAGATGCCTAAATGATCTCTTGCACTGTCAGTTACCAAATACTTGGAGAAGATAAGGACAAATCTGAATAACTTAACCTGATGTGTATAATGCTGTTAACTTTTAGGAGAAAATTGAATGATTAGGTATTTTCTTGGAATTTGGAAGGGTTACTGTAGATTAGATGCACAGGGCACATCTGTCCCAAAGAACTGAGTCAGAAGATTGTGCCTTTTTTCTTGGTTTATTTCTGTGTCTGACTACTTTATTCTTTTGAATTTCTGGGTATCCATTTCCCTAGCCTGGCACCTGGTTTTGTCACACTTTGGGGAGGGGAAAGTAGATCTGAAATGACAGGCATGCCTCTGGTTTCGCAGAGATTTCTTCTGCAAATGGTGTATGAGAAGCAATCTTATTACAGGTATTAGTATGTTTCTGTGGGTGACAATCTTGTTGAGTGAATGGGCTATTAACACAGATTATAGATCTGAACAGTATTTGTAAGTTTGCAGTGTGTAGTTTACTTCTATAAACAAAGTGATCAAATCCTGTAAACATCTGAATCTAGTATCCAACAAATAGTTAAGCAGTAAGGCACAATGCCAAATATATATGCTTTGATACCCAGGCTTGATGAATATCTCATGTAAGATCTCATGATGTATGTAAAGGTGAATGAAAAGATGTGGCAAAGGTGACAGCCCTTCGTTTATTTACTGGTTTAAATGAGGCTTGGTTTTGGGTTGCATGAAGAGTTTTGCTGTCTGATACTCAGTTCTCGTAGCTGTGCTGAGAAGTTTGGCACTTGCAGGTTAATAGTGCAGGAACAGTTAAGAATCAATCTTTCTTTCTATGGAGTATGTATGCCTGCCTCAAATGCATTAGTGGGGCAGGTCTTGAAAGTCACTGTAGTGTCTGCCACAAATGCTCTTCTTTTGAGTGATGTGTTTAACACTAGTGCTCTTTGATTAGGGGAGGACAGTAACTGCACCTGGTAGGATGTTTCATAATGGTTTCAGGTTGACAAAAGAAGCAACTTCAAGCATGCCTATGAAAGATTTGTCTACTGCTGTAATGGGGGCCTCTAATAGCCTTCTATCTTTGTTTTGCAGAATATATGTGCTTAGTTGTGTAATGTTGTGCTGCTTGAAATAACAGTGGTAGATCCTGACTCTGTGTGAAGGTTGTGTTTTTAGTGTGCACTTTGAGAGAGAAATAGAAAAGCCTTTGCTTTGGAGGTTGGTCATCCTGTAGGTAAAACACTGCTGGTCTCTGAAGTAAATGAAGCTGCTGTCTGTACTGCACTGGCAGAGGAAGAGGGAAGCATGTTGCAGGGCAGCTGTGTGAAATGGAGCTGTAGTACTAGTTGAGTGGTACACACAAGATGCCAGAGCTGTTTGGGTACCACGTAAGCAATGTAGAAGCTGGTGTTGTCAGTAGCAGGACTTGAGTTTCTGAGCCACTGTTCTCCTNAAAAAAAAAAAAAAAAAAGTGACCGCTCATTTCTAGTGGCAATGCACTCTCTTATCTGATTCTGTTAAGAGTTTTTGACAATTTTGGCTCACATGCAGCAGTACAGAAGGCTTGCTAAGGGTGGAGCATGTAGAGCTCCTTGCCTCTTTGCTAAAGACTACTTGGCTGTTACATTGGAAAGAAGGATGCAGTGCTACATTGTAGGCTTCTTGTAATTTCCATCCCTTTGGTGATCCTTTGTAATAGCAGTCTCACTTGCAGTGAAAGAAATAAAAACAGTGTGAGAAATTTTAGTGCTCTACCCTACCAACAGATGTGAATGTTGCCTTTTACCATGCTAGCCTTGTAATTTGAGCATGGGTGCAAATAGCAAGTGGCAGTATTTCAGGTTGCATCTCTTGGTGTTTGACAGTACCCCTGAACTCAAGGTCTAACATGAAAAACTACTCACCCTGCATGTCAGCACATTGAGGATAGAGAGGGCACACTAATAGTGATGTGAGTGTGTAGGAACTTAATTTTGTTGTAAGCTACTTCTGGTGTTTCAAATTGTAAGAGTGTGAAGGATAATGACTGTGCTTTTGTTTCCATGTGACAAACTAGTGGTGCATGTATGTTTTTTCATGTGCTATTTTTTTAGGGTATGATGGGAGGTGATATAGAGCACAACATGTTATGGGTGGTCTGTGGATCCTTTTAAACCAAAAGTCTATTATATGTTTTCCTGTGGTCTTGAGGGACCTCAAATGTTAGAGCTTTCTTCTTGGTGTTCTTATTTAGTTTAGCCTATTGTTGTCATCAGTGGGAGTGGGCAACCTACGAACAACAGAGTAATATATATATTTCCATAATGTTTTTTATTTTAGATCAGGACTATGTTGTGCAAGCTGGATCTCTTTACTAGTAGTTTAACTCAGTATTGCATCTTAGGCTATATTTCTTCTTAAATAAAGAAGGTCAGGATACTGCAGTGTGTGCTATATAAAGTAACAGCATGGTAACCACTGACTAAATGCAGTGGTGTGCATAATAATGACACAAGTTGTGCTAATAACATCATTACTGCTACCTCTTTGTAGCCTTTGTTTGTGATACTCCATCTGCTCTTGGAAGAAGAGCTTTGTAGAAGACACTAAAGGGGGAGAGCAGTAGATGAGTGTTGCAGTGTCAATTAACAACATAGTGAGGATTACCAAAGGGGTTGATGGCGGTGCCTCAGCTAGGACTGGTTAATACAGCACAGTGCTTCAAGTCATGGCACTGCTCCTCCTCCTCCTCTTTGCTTCCTATCCGTATTACACTTGCCTATGAAGCAGAGTGTTTCCTCCTGGATCTTGGCTGCAATAAGTAATTATTCAGCTCCAGGAGTAAGCAGTTGAGTTTGTATTGCTTTGAGTTGGCTCCTATGATCTAGCTTTCATGATTCATACTCCTGCTTGCCAACTGGAGTTAGCGTAAGGCTTAATTAAATGTGTAAAACATTTTGAACTTACTGAGTCATTTCTCTGAAATATGGTTTATTATGCTGCATGTAGCTGGCAGACTTGCACACCTTTTTGATTCACAGAGCCAACTTTGAATAAATAACTGACTTTGGGCAGGTGGTGGGGTATTTGGCATACATACTGTCAGCCTTGAAGTATCTGTGTAAAGAGAATATTTAGTAATTTAAAAATGCCCAAGATTAATGGATGTATACATCACACTGTGCAGATGAAGAATGTGTTCTTTTGATTGCTTTGTACTAGCTATAAGATTTGAAAACCCTAGAGGCTTTGATGTCTAAGTGAGGCTTATACAATCCTATTGAGGAAGATAGGCAGAATCCAGTTCCTGTTCCTGGAACCCTGTGAGTTCCATGGGTTTGAGACAGGAATTTGAAAACTGATCTTCCTTTCAGACAGGTAAGCAGTTCTCATGTCCATGGGATCATCAGCCAGGAGCCTCTAATATTGTTACATCTGGATCCTCATTTTGACTTCTCTAAATCTTTAGTTCTGCAATAAACTCACTTGTAAATGTAGCTTTAAGAATCTGATTTTTTTTAAGCTGTAACTGTGGCAAAGAATGGAAAACTATCTAGAATGTCTGAATTGGGAGCAATTTTAAGCTCAGATTTTGCATAGAATAACTGTTTATGTCTTGATGATTCACTGTCGTGACTGATTAGATCAGTACAAAATTATTCTTTTTTCTTGTTTTTATCCAGTCCTGCTAGCCTTTTTTTTTTTTTTTTTTTAAAAAAATCCCCAGTTCTCCTGAGCTGCTCTATCAGCTTTGAGGGAATATGTGACCCAGCTTCTTTGTTAAGCCTGAAATATGCATTTTGTTCCAAAACTTTTAGACTGGTAACATACTGTAGGGAGACACCCAAATTTTTTCATCTTCAACTTTTCTAATAGTATAGATGCTAATTATTTGTACATTGGGCTGTGATTACAGGTACAGAGTGGTTTGGTGTGGCAAGTCATTTCCTCTTTTGCCCATGTTTGAAACAGAGTTCCCTTTCTGGAATATCTAGACCTACAGAAAGTGCTTGCTACAAGTTTGAAATGGTGATTTCATCAGTTTGCCAGGTTTGGTGCTGGAACTGTGGTGGTTCTTGCAATCTGGTGTAAGGACAAAGGCATGGGGTATGTTTGGTTTTTTTTAAAAACTGATTCTTAACTCCTACCCACTATGCATGGAGTTAAAGATCTCCTGGCTGTTGCAGAATAGGTTGAAATAGGCTTGAAAACCAGAAATGCTTTCCATGTTCCTTTTGTGCTATTGTGTGTGACTTTTATGTTTGTGTGTTTTTTTCTTTTTTTGTAGTGTCCTGTACTCTTTAAATATTACTGTAAGTCTTTACCTTCAAGGCATTACAACTCCTTAATTGTGTTTTAGTTAGTACCCTGGTGGCCTTGAAAAGTGCGTTGCAAGCATAGTTACAGACAACAAATGGCCAAAACAACTGTTACCATCTGGTGACTTAAATAACTGTGAACACTTGTGTGAATACTTAAACAACACTGAACACTTAAACAGCAGTGAGCCCTTGTGATTCTTCTCCACTGGCTTTTCTTGTGACTCAGTCATGAATGTCAGGTAAAGGTGCTTCTGGGCTAGCCAAGCTAACTTCTTTGCTGTAGACACCAAGGGAGAAAGCTTGTTTTCCTATGTCAATGTACACAGTCTCCTCTTAAATTTGGTAATTTATGCCTGGCACAGTAATCCTTGCTCCTGTTGAAGGTCTTAGACTTCAGTTATATTGCTAGAAAGCCACACACTTAGTTATATGTCAGTCCAGCAAGACAAACATGTGGGGAGACCAGATGCTTCCAATATACTTGTGCAGGCTAACTTGAGCAGAGAATCTTCCCATTGAGAAAATGTAGTTTCTCAGCTGTACAGCTGGGAGGAAGTGAGTTCCTGGGAGAGAAATGGATTATTAAAATATGGTTTTGCCTGGCTTGCTCTTTGTGCCTGGTTTTTGTTCTTTAACTAATGTAAATGGAACCTGCATGAGCAGTTGGAAGAGCTGCTTTTTATAAGATGAAGGAGATCTCTGCCCCTGGCTGCCAGCTGGGGGAAGCATTTAATGACACTATAAGTGCTATACAAGACAGATGATGGCAGCAGGAGGAACAAAGTAGGTCTCTTTTCTCTTGCTGTCCAGAAGTAATGGCTTGTGCAATTCTGAAGAGGAAGTGTAACTTATTAGGGTGTCCTTTCATAATAAGAAAATACCTTGGAGGATGAGGAGCACCTGCAAATCTTCTTCAACAGAGAGTAGAGGTGCTGGATGCCTCCCCTGTGGCAGCTGCAGGATGCTTATTATTTGAATTTCTGTCTGCAGCTGACAGAGAGGACTTAGGCTTTGCCCCTCTTTATCACTGTGGACAGAGAAACCACCTGAGGTTTTGTGCTTTTCATTTCCTGCCAGAATATCTGGAGGTGTCTTAGAAAAAGTGGGGTAGCTCTTCCTGCGCTGTTTCTTTTAGCTCTTATTTCTTCTGCAGTTATACTTGGCATCATACAATGTCCATGACTATTGGTCACTGGAATTTAGGATCACTAATTTGATTGTCACAACTCACTTTCATCTCTCTGTGAAAGGAAAGTAAGATTATGTAATAGAATACAGGTATTCTTTTCCTGTTAGGCTTTTCACAGCCAAAGAAGACAAATGTTTTCAGAAAATGCAATGAAAACTGGAGTTTCACCTGACCTCATGACTCCATAGTTTAAAGGTGACATGATGTACTGTAAGATGCACTTATGGCAGTTGGGAGTGTATAGTTTTTTGTACAGAAGCTTCCTTGCTTATGGTCTCATCAAGAGCTAAACACTTTATCCTGTAAGTATCTGGGCCTGAATAGCAGCTTTTCTGATGAAACTAGTGGCAGAAGACTGCATGTGCACTGCAACTTATTAGGGGAGAGATGGCTTCCTCTCTATGAAGAAAGAAAGCTTGCTTTGGGGCCTAGGGTTGTACATGTAGATTTGAAGAACAATAATCTTTTTCACCTTGTTGTAAAAGGATTGGACTTATGAGGCTAGGAATAAGTAAAGAATTTGGATGTTTATGGGGAGACAGATTCTCATCTGGGCACCTAAATGTATCTGCATGTTGCATACGACAAGTTATTTTAACAAAATGACATCTTCAAGACTGAAATGAGTAACTTAACAGTTTCTCCTTCTTTCTGAAACATTGTCACTTCATATATGGCAGCATAAATATAAGACTAAATCTGTAAAGTAGAAGCAAAAGAGCTTGCTGTGTGACTTCCAATTCTTACAACAAAGCAGATGTGGGAGACAAGGATCAACTTTGCTTGAGGACATGGAAGGGGCATAACTCACTGCCAGGGTGTGTGTTTTGAACAGGCTGATTGCCCTTTGCTGCTGTGATGCAGTTCAGCCTGTGTGAATTAGCAGCAATATCCAGTGATTGAAGATGGTACCAGCTGTATACAAGGGTGTTTTGATACATTCACGTGTCTGGGTGTTTTTTCCTTCCCCCCCCCCCCCCCTCTGGCTGTCTTCCTAATTTGAAGAACAAGTCAGCTTAAACATAGAAGTAGCCTAAACTGTGGAGGTTTGGGTGCTTGTGGGAGAAATTGGATTAATTAATTTTCATCATGTGTTGCTGTGGCACAACATAGGATTTCACAGGCCTACCAGACTTAGTTTGTGATGGATAGATGTGACTTTTGCTTAAGGAAACAAGATATTTAATTAAGGTTTCTGCCCAATTAGCCCAATGGGATGAATTCAGTCATACTCAGGTCAATGATCTTTTTAGCTTAACATGATACCTGGAAACATCCATAGGCAAAAGGGCCAACTGAAGCAAAAAGCCTGTTGGGCACCTCCATCTGTGGTATGGGAAGTGTTGCCTCTCCTGTCCTGTTTGTATT
>VXBX01006006.1:55833-70306 GCA_013400415.1 Scytalopus superciliaris | reverse complement strand
GGGGGGGGGGGGGGTAAGAGGGATAGGTAAGTGGGTGAAAATAACTCAGGCACACAATCTACACTTAGTGTCTTTTATTTGAATAGGTTAGTCCTGTAAAAGGCACACTGAAATAATTTCAGATAATAGGACATACATTTCTCACCAGGTACTGCTCTGCTGTTCTATTTCTGCAGCTGTGTGATAGAAAGGTTCAGTATTGGGAGCATTTTGATGTGATGACAGCATGAGCTTCAGCTAATGAGTGTGTCCTCAGTGTCTGAAGACCCTAACCTGTACTACGTAGGATGTATTGCTATATTTTCTGGAACTGAAGACTGAAGTGAGCAAATAAGCAGCAGTCACATCTCTTAACTGTGGTGTGGACATGCCTGCAGTCTGTCGCCATGGGAACAAAAATAAGTCTCATTTTAAAGAATGGTACTGAAAACTGCAGTACCCTGGGACTGCATGACCTGTAAGCAAGCAATTTTGCAGCAATTTTGACAGCTGAAGGAAATCAAGGGTGCTTGACTCTATTAGATGTTTAGGCTGTTCCTAAGGAAGCAGTATGTACAGTCACACTAAGACATCCCAATAGTATGAATACTGTAGCCAGCTTCAGTGAGGCTTGAAAGAGGAGTAGGCAGGAGTAGACCTCTGTTCTCAAGGGTTTTGTGAATGTTGATAAATGAGCAGAGATGAGACTCAAATCACTATTCTACAAAGGGATTAAAAAGCAGAACTGTACTTGCCCACAAGTCAATATGTACTATTCAGTGCAGCTAGGAACTGTGTGTTGTGTCCCTGTCCATAAAGGCAAGAGGAGGAAAGAAGTCCAAGAAACAATAGTCATAGATCTGTTGAGAAACAGGCTCTCTTAGTTCTGCTTCTTGCAGAGCAACTTTGTCTTGCCTTTCTCTCTGGGAAGTTTTATGTCTCTCCAGAAAAGTACAGAAGTCTGTTGGCTTCTTTATTTCCCTGCAGAAACCCGATTGTACCTTTTGCAACTACATGTTGACTTGATTTTTTAACCTTTCTTTGATCTAGTTACAAAACTTGCTCAGCTTTGATGGGGAACACACTTTAAAGACAAAACATGACGTTTCTTAATTTTTGTCTATGAAACAGAAGCGGTTCTTACTCTTGTTCGCTGAGTGCTATTCAAGCGTGGCTCTTAATAGTGTAGGAGGGAAACGCGGTGCTTCGGGAATACCTGTTCCCTGTGTGTGCCTGGGCTAGCTGAACCCTGCTCTACCGGGGAGGGACTGACATCTAGCGTGGGCTTGGTAGAACTGAACATTCGGTAGATAAAGCTCCTGCAAAGCTCTGTTACAGTTAGTTTAAGCTTTTCATATTGCAAATATTTTGATTTCTAAGTTTTTGGTTTAGGCATCTAACAGCTCACTTAGTCTCTTACCTTTCTAGCAGCCAGCAAAGCTGCTGCTGTGGTGAACAACCATGGGAGTTGTAAAGTGTGGTTCCTTGTTACTTGTGATACCTTTCTTCTGCAGCTGGCTGATTTTAGTCCATCAAAGGCAATTCTGCTTTATGTAAGACAGTCATTCACCATATTTTCTACTGATGAAACTGTAGAAATGTAGAGACATACCTCAGTCTCGTTACTGTCTTACCTGGGGCATTGAAAATGATGCTTGTACTTCTGAGACAAATGCAATACTGTGCCTTTTAAATTGTAGTAACTCTTGAGTGTCTTAGACTCTTGAAGGGTCTTGGAGAGTTGAAATAAATCGAAAAAGCAGGGTGGAACTTATCCATGGCAGCTAAGTATTTCTAGTCTTGAATTTAAGGTTTTGCAATGCTTCCAGATTTTTTTTTTTTTAAAATATCCGTGTTTTAAATTACTGTGTCATGTATTGTGATACCCTAACAAACTGAATGTAGTGTTAATCTGTGGCAGATGGTAACACTGAGTTCCATCACAGATGTAAAATAACTTAGCTAAGTTATTTACTTTATTGTAGCAAAATTTTGTCTTAATTATCTGCATAGCCATATCCCAGCCAAATATTAAAAGAAACAGCTCTCCCTTCCTCCAAATCCTGCCCTGAACCATACCCCAGCCCATAATTAATTATCTCATTTCTGCTGCAGAATCTGAATCAAACCTAACTTTGGACTAGCTTCTTTAAGCATATGGTTGGTCTAGGTGACCTCTAGTGGTTGCTTCCAATATACGTGATTTTAAGAATCAGAATTTTAGCCTGTTTTGTTCCCTGATCTTGCTTTGGAGAGTGAGAAAGGATTAATTCTACATTTCTTACATCGTAGCCTGACGTTTCAGTGGAAGGTCCAAGGTGGGTTCTGCTTTTTTCTTAACCAAATGAACAACTGCATTGTCAGCTCCAACGTTTGGAACACTGTCACTGTGATGTTGCAGATCACAGTAATTGTGATGGAACATAGGGATCTGACAGGAAGGCTGGCACTAGGTACCTTGGGTACAGCTGTCAGTTTAGCTTTGACAGGGTTGGTTATTTGGGATGCTCTGTGTAACTGGCTCACACAGTTGTCCCAGTGTCATAGAGCTCAGTTTAGGTCAATCTAAAGCCCAACTGCAATTAGGCATTTTGATATTTGTGGTATATGCGTACATTTTAACTTACCAATTTTCTTAGCTTTAGCCAATTTTGTTTGTTAGATCTACAGCACCTTATTTAAGGAGCAGCAGCAGTGCCGCAAAGGGTAGCTTATTGTGAGGGTCTGAGCATATTTATTTCTATGAGATGGGCCCCTTAGAAGAAATGCATTAGGAGGGAGGGACTTTGCACTGCCTCTTGCGTGTCTTTGCCAACAAGCCACCTCAGAGATGCCACTGTGCTGCAGCAAGAGCCTTGATTTGCAGTGCATATCTGTAACCTATAACAAGCCCAGTGATTTATTCTGTGGTATTGAGTAAATTTAAGCTTGCACTAACTTTGTCCAACAGTAGAGGTCTGTCTTGTTTGGGAAAAGGGTTTTGAGGGATTGAGAATGAATCAGGATGTGAGAATCTTAGTAGCTCTTCAGTCATTTTTAGGGTGGAGTTTTCTTTTTGTTTCTTTGAATCCCAATTTAAACTTTTTTTAATAAAAGCTGACCCAACAGTGATATTTGCACTTAAGTGAATCATACTTGCCAGTAGCAGGGAAAATGCTGGCAATCACTGAGCTGGTGTGAGAAGCTGTAACTGAAAGCTGAAGTCTGTGCCTCCTCTCCAGAGCTGGTAGCTGAGAACAAAGCTAGAAACCACTGGCAGATTTTTAGGAGTGTGGGAAGTGAGATTTTAGAAGCTGGGAACTGAGCTTGTTCTTCTCTTGAAGTTTTCAAGTCAGAACTGAATTCCTTTCCAGAAAAAAGGCTTTAGCCAAACCCCAATTATTTGGCTTCAGATAGGCACAAGTGGATGAAATTTCCTAGCTAATGTTAGACAGGAATTGTTGTATTAGATGAACGTAGTTTTTTCTTCTAATTTTAGTTCACAAGATTACAAAGCTTCTGCTAGAATTTTTATCTTCAAGCCAAATCAGCTCTCAGTATTCTCCATATCAAATTAACTGATAATCTGTGAATAGAGGGACTGGACAGTTTGGAAATGGTTTCACAAGCTCCTAAAAGCACAGGTCTCCAGTGTGAATTTTCTGTTTAAGACTCAAGCCTTCTCTGCTTCATCATTATCTATTAAAGTATGCAATCTTTTTGCTTTTAACCCCTTGCTTGTACTGTTCTGGCATGACATTTTCCTTTAGGGTGTGGTGCTGTTTTCACTGAACTATTGGAAACTTATATTTCATTTTGTTGAAGTTGAGTGACTTCAGCCCAAACACAGAACTTGCCATTTATGAGTCAGAACTGATTGTTTCTGCTAAACGTCCTACAACTTGGCTAACTACGCAATGTACAGATGGTTCTCTTGTTTCCTCCATCCAAACTTAATGCAAGTTTGCTGTTAATCAATATAAATTTCAAAACCCTGTTTTCATATTACTTCTTAATTTTGCAGATAAGCATTGGAAAGGCAATTGATGGACTGCTCTCTTGTATTACAGATCAATTTTGCTAAGTCTTAATGGTAGTTCTTTGTGTGCTTGTCCATACAGAAATTTTGAAAGGGAAATGCAATGCAAAATTCTGTATAAACTTAATGTCTGAAAATATATCACGTTTAGCAGAAGGTTACTGGACTTTTTGGCGTTTTTGTTTTATTTTATTTTGCTGCTCAGTGAAAATACAGTCCTGCATTAGCTAAGCCTTAATTAAATGGATCTTGTAGTTGCTCAAATCAAGCTGCAGCTTACTTTGTTGCGCTTTTCCTTACTTCTTTGATTTATATTGCAAATATAACTTTAGAATCATCTAGTATTGACAGTGTTTTTGTTGCCTTGTTGCTTTTAAAATTCTAGATGCTTTGCCACACCTGAAAGATGAAACTCCTGTGAGAAACTAGGCATTTTGCAAGCATTAATCCCCTAGCACATTGTTTTCAGGTGACGTTATTTGGCAGAGTTTGCTTTACTGCAAGTTATGATAAACTGTAGAAATTACTGGAATTATAATAAAGAGTATAGTGGTACTGCCTTACATGAGATGATAACAGACAATGGGAAGATGGAATTTTTTTAAAATCCACGAGCAAAGAAAACTTGCATGTTGTCATTATGACATTATATTCTAGATGCATGTTTTTGGTATATTCACATAATGACTCAATAGAACAATAATAGTATTTGAATCAGGAGATGAAAAAGTATTGAAGGGGAAGGGCAAGTGTGGGGGGGTTGTGTTTTTTTTTTTTTTTTTTTTTTTTTTTGTTTTGGTTTTTGTTTTTTGTATAGTTGGTAGTGTAGCTATTTCTACAAGTCTCTTTCAAAATGCTAACAATATGAAGGTATGGCATTGTTGTGCCAACTATTGTGCCCCTGTGTGTACCGGTGGGAGGTGCAGAACACGGACTTTAGAGCATCAATCCACTTGCTGTTTTTGAAGTGTACAGGAGGTACTGTAGGGAGGAGAAAGGGAATAGGTTGTACCAGCAGAGTTATGCCACTGTGCTTATTTGTCTCAGTTGGAACCCTGTGTTCAGTTCCAGTCATTTCACCTTTGAAAAAGAATAAAGAAACATGGTTATTGAGACCAAAGAGTTGGTGGAACATTATTAGAGCAATTGAGAGAAGTATATATGCAGAGATAGAATATTAAAGCTCTTTAACTATAGGTGAAACAGCTAAGAGATGGTTCTTTTGGTTTGTGTGGTTTTGTTTTTGTGTGGAGAAGTGAAGATCAAGTAATTTAAGTGGCAATTTTTAACTTTTTTCTTCCTTATATGTATGTCTAAAATGTGCAAGAATGTGCTGGTTTAAAGATAAACCGGCAGGAGGAATGAATCCAATTCACAAACAGATTATAAATCAGAATTATAATTTAGTAAAAAAGATCACAATCAGTACAAGGGTACACAGGAAAAAAAAGGTCCCTTTAACCCACAAAAACAAGTGTGTGACCCAGCAGCCTGCGGCACAAACAGAATGGTAATTGTCAGCCCCTGTGCTGAGCACCACCTGGCCCTCCTAGGTACAAAGTAAGAGGAAAGAAGAAACCTGTTAGTGAGGGTGATGGTCCCGGTCCANAGAGGAGGTAATCCCCCTGAGGCACAGGGTTGGTAGATGAAAGAAAAATTCCAAGATTTTAAATCCATAACAAAGAATCACAAGTAAAAATAAAAGGCAGGTAGATTCAAATGATGACTAATAAATGAAAAAAATAGGACTAAATTTGCTTTCTCCTAAAGAAAAGCTGTGATGTATTTCCAGTTGTGCACTTTGTTTTTCTCTGAAATCTCTGGCTTAAGTAATATGTTCTGTTTCTGTATCCGTTGTAGTTATGAGCAAGTACTAAGAGTCACAAGTATAATAAATATTTTTGTAACTCTGGAAAAGTATGATTTTAGATTATCTATAAACTTAGAATAATCAAAATGTGAAAAAACAGATGGCCAAGAGGCACACTTGTTAGAGCATCCTAGATCTGTGAAGAGACCTAAGTCTGAATCTGAGGCATTCCCTTCAGGCAATAGGCTTTCCTCGTTCACTGTGCAAAGGAATTGCTCTCAATGTGAATTCATCTTTACAGGGATTATTGTAGTAAGAACAATATATGGTATAAAAGCTTCTCCTTTCTTGTATCATCTTAGCCACTTAGATTATTCTCTTGTATTTAGTCCGCGTATTGGAAAGGTCAGGAGAAGCTGTGAACCTGTGTTCAAACTCTGATTTTGCACCTCTGTTGAAAGGTGGAAGTTTGTAGGCCAATAATAACTTACTGACATGGCATATTTCCAGTATATGTAAGTTATGTGTCTACTAAAAAGACATAGAAAAACCCCAAGGCATAGAAGTCCTATGCAATTACAGGTTGCAACCAGAGCTGAAGGACCAATTACTCCTCTTGCAGCATCCTTCCCTCCTTCCCCCCACCCCCCAGTGACTGTGTTCATAAAGACACTTTTGAATGCTTCCTTTTTCTTTTCTTTGCACCTTCCTCTGCTTGTCCCTTCAAGCTGCAGTAAAAGCGTGTCTAAAACTTGAGTCTGAAAGTAGAAATATTTGTGCTAAGTGCTGTGTCCCCCTAGAGCCCTGCTTTTGCTGGATCCCTGTACTTGCATCTGCATCTACGAGGTCAGAACCAGTACACTGGTGGGAAGGTACTGACTGAATCTTGTACTTCTGAGATTTACTTTTTTTCCAGGTGCTTTCAACACAGCTCTTGCTTTGACTTTTGAAATTACTGTATTTTTATTAAAATTAAGTAATTTAAAAAAAGACCTGAATTCTGTACCTAAGTGGAAAAACAAGGGAATATCCAGACTCCAAGTTATTTTGCAAATTAGGTTCTCATTTCCAGGCAGTCCTGGAATCTAGCAGTCAGCTGCCATTACAGTGAAAACAGAAGCTCAGAAGTATATGGGGATTAAAGCTCAAGTAAAAGAAAATCTATTTGCTTAAGTACTTTGCTCAGAAATGTTGATAAAGAATTTTTTTTCTGCTTGAGCATACAGCGTTACATCTCCTTTGACACACTACCTGTTCACATATTTTCCTGTTCATCATGATGATAATGGTTCATGTGT
Organism: Scytalopus superciliaris; assembly: GCA_013400415.1. Classification (NCBI taxonomy): domain Eukaryota; kingdom Metazoa; phylum Chordata; class Aves; order Passeriformes; family Rhinocryptidae; genus Scytalopus; species Scytalopus superciliaris. Next base: position 63,201 of record VXBX01006006.1, on the reverse strand, counting down.
GTCTGGAAAAAGTGCCAGATTCAACCTTTTTGTTGCTGGAAAGTGAGGCCAGTCTCTAAGATTATTATGGAAGTTGATTACTGGGGTTCCCCAAACTATAACTTAAGTATGTTATCTGTGGATAAAAATAATGCTTTAAATTTCTCTTGAAGTTATTGAATTTCAAGTTCCATTGTTTTTCAAAGAAATCTCTAGTCAGAGGGAGATGGTATCATACTGAATACTGATCTTAAAAAAAAAAAACAAAAAAAACAAAACAAAAAACAAAAAACAAAACAAAACCACAGGGAAAAAAAAAAACAAAAACAAACCCAAAACAAAACCAAAAAACAAAGGTGAGAATGAAAATAAAACCTCAGTAATCTCCCAAACCCCTCCCCCCCCCCAAAACCTGTGTGCCTTGCATGTTCCCAATAAGAGTCAGTCTCCTAACTGGAGTCTGGTACTTAGCTGGGAGACATGGCATCAGTCTTGATAAGACAGTAATTGCAGACCCACGATGTTGTGTGGCACTTCAGAGCTGGGTCATGAGGAGAGCAAAGCTCATCAAGGGTTGATCCGAGCTTTACATCTGGCAGAGTTCAGCAATTTGCATGCAGCCTCCTCTGGGAGGTACAGCTGTTCATTTTGGTACCCATATGGTACTGGACCTTTGCTACAGACTCTTCGTTGTGGGAGATGAATGAAACTCCTTTAAATGTTGGCTGCTTTCTCGATGTTCTTCCTACATGTGGAAAGATTCAATCGTGTTTCTGTTGGGAGGCAGATCTTTAAATGTCAGGGTCCGAAGTGGAAATATTTGCAAAGTTTGTCTCAGAAATTAAATTTCTTTGCGAGTTTGCTAGGCATGTAATCCTGTCCATGAGTGTCTTCTCTGAGGATCCTGAAATGCTGTCCCATGACTTGTACTGGACTTTTACAGAGAAGCCGTGATTTCAATTTTGGAGTTGGAACTTTAGGGCCCTGTCACAGCCTGACTGTTGGTGTTGTGCTGCCTAAATCACACCAGACCTTCATGAGCTATGGTATGACCACACATTTTGATGAAACTTCTTTGACTTAGACATATTTGAAAGTGTAGAGCATCACTTAGAGGGATAAATATCTGACTCTATGGCTTTTCTACTAAAGGGCTCTTTAATAAGAACAGTATTTATTTGGGGCACTAGATTAGCTTTCCAAATGTAAGTAACTCTGGTGTACAGTTACGAACGTTACCTCATCAGTAGAGGTATGTAGTGGTGTTTATGAATTAAGAGCAAGTATTAGAATATACTGAAAACACTCTCAGAACTGGTAATTTATTTTTTTGTTTGTTTGTTTTCACTGATCAATGCAATACAAAGAGAAGAGCAAAATGTGATTGGGAATCACCTTATGACCATTTTCAAACGTGTGTGGCTTTTTGTAATCAGATAAACTATGAATGTATGTAGAGAATCATGGTGTTAAGGACTAATTTATAGCCTGCAGCCTTTTGTTGTCCTGTTGCTCTGTTCATAGCTTCTAATCCCTTCTTCTGCCTTCAGCAAGGGCTGTTTCTAGTATTATATATGGGATGCTATAGCAAGACTGTGAGAAGAGGCCAGAGACCTGCATACAGCAGGACAGGGAAGATTTATGGACATGGTTATTTTCCTTCCCTATGCTCCTTAACCTTGTCATGTACATGCAAGTACCCATCTTTGGAAGAAAACAAAGTTGAGTATAGGCCTTGACTATACTAGAAATAAGGTAGCGTTGTCTCATATTTTAACTAATGTGAGTTTTATAACCAGTATGCAACAGTATAGAGTTCCAAATAACTTGAGCTTAGTTAAAAGCAGACCAAAATCTCATCAGGACCATGAATCATAATATACCTTTTCAGGATAACCGGATTTTTGGGTGATGCGGGGAGGGGGGAGTGAAGAGAAGAGTGTGGAATACTGTGAGTTTGTGTGAAAGCCCTAAAAAAAACCCTCTTGACTGTTGAAAAACAAATTGCAAATGACTAAGCTAAATAACTTTTAATAGCTGCTGTGTACTGATGCTGCTTAAAAAGGCTTGTAAATAGAAATCAACTTGAAGGTGGCTTGCATTTATAATACAGATTTAGAGAAACTAGACGGAACTGTTTTACCCTCACAAAGATGTAATAAAGAGAGGAAAGAAAAGTCTTGACCAAACCTTAATCACAGTATCCAAGCTCACAGCAGAACTTGAAATGAATCCCTTAATAACCTTGGCCGTAAGATTCCTTAAGCTTTGTGATATACTAAGTTTCAAGAAGAAATAAAATACACCTCTCTTCTTAAAAAGTTGGTCTCCTTTTCCATTATGTTACTTCTACATCTAGAGCTTTTCCAGCTGTGATGTAACTGTGTTTCTTTTTTCTGTTTTCAATTGCAGAGGACTTTTTTTGTTTTGTTTGTGGTATGAAGGTGATGCAGTCGTTTCTTTGTTGAGAACATCTCAAAAGGTAACTCAGGTTCTTAGGGCAGTCGGTAGACAAAGCAGGTTCTGTGGAGAAACTTAGTTCTTAGCTTTTATTGCAGTAGTCCTTGGTATCAGTCCCCCAGGAAATTGCCTTTTTGTTGGGTGTTTGGAAAGGTATGAAGGGAAAGGGATTTACCTGATATCTGTTTTAAAAGCTTGAGCAGGATCTTCCAGGCAGTGATGTTTGCTAGTTGGAACAAGAGTGGAAAGTCACATGCAATTGTTGCTGGTGCTTCCAAGCCCAAACTGTTGTGGTTTTTGGCACAGGTTATGTTGGAAAGGGAGCAGAGTTCTGTTTTCCAGTCAATGCTTTTGAGTTGCTACCATGTAGTCAGTATTATCCAGAAAACAGTATCCCCTGTGGTCTGCTTCCTTGTTTATCCTTCAAAGTGGCTATTGAGGAGCTGGAGTTGGTATATCAGGACAGCAGAGAAAAAGACCTCTAGGCTTTTGAGGAGTGGGAGGACAAAAAAAAGGTTTTTCTGCAATCCAGGCTTCCTGATCAAATATGCTGACTTTTTTTTTAAAAGTATGTGTTGGAACAAAAAGCCTGAAAACACATTGTCATATTGGAGTGTTCTTGATCTAAGTTACTAATGATCTGTAAGAGAGCAGTATCAGTCCTTTGCTGTGTAGCCCCAGAGAGCTTAAACAGATTTTCACTAGCCAGTTGTCTGGAGAAATCCTTTCAACATCATAAAAGAAAGAATGCAGTACTCTGTGTAACAACCTCAAATGATTTTGGGGGGAAAACTTGACGAAAACATCAGTTTTGGTTTTTGAGACTGCAGATCAATAGCAGCATTAGCAAAGAGCTTTGGATGCCAAGGGCAGAATATGTGTCAGAAGCTGCTGTGCTGCTGTTGCTATGGGTTTGCTGGTAGGCCTGTAAGAAATAGTATTTGTGTCCTAAAGCAGCAATTTGTGTTGCTTAGTCCAGTGTCCAGACTTAGTGGAAAATTCTCATGGCTCAAAAGGGCTTGTATTGGGAACTGGGCTTCTGCACATTGCATGGGAAGCTTGTGACTGACACCAGAGCTGGTAGACCTTCCCTCTGACAATCAGGGCCACAAAGTATGTTCCCAGTACAGATGTGTGGCATTAGGGTTACTGGGAGTCTTGTGTTAGAAGCTTACTCTTTAGCGTGTCCAAATTCATATTCAGAAATTTAAGAGTCCCATTTCTGAGCGCAGACAAGTATGGCTGGATTTGATCCAATATTTACTGATTTATTGACCAACTTTTGCAAGAGGTCAGCTAACCAGGGAAGAAACTGGCTTGTGTTCAGCAATTTTCTTGGTGTTTTTTAAATTTGTGAATTTGTAAATCAAACTAGAATGTAAAATGGAAACCTGTCAGCTACAGTGACTAAGGTTTAGTTAGAATTTTGCTAATAAAACAGTTTAATGTTATTTTTTCAAATTGTGCTTCTTCTTAGTCTTCCTTTTTATCTCTGAGTTAAGGCAGGAAGGTGTTTTATCTCTTCGGATTTGCATTACTAAGGAAAGTAGAAAGGTAACTTAAATAGGTGTAGAAAATCATACCTGTAATATCACCCACCTTTGTATAGAACTCTTTAATATTGGTTCCAGTGAAGAGTAACACTATACTGAAAGAAAAATCTGAGCTATATTTTAGCATAAGATACTCTACGTATGCTATACATGCAGAACTAAATATAGGCACAAGATGCTTTATTCCCTCAGTCTTGCAGAATTTACTTATGGCTAGCTTGTCTTGGGGTGCTAATGCTGTCTTGCCCATGAGAGTTAGTATAGGTGGGCATAGACCTGCTAAGAACTGTGTGGTTCATAAACAAAAATAATAATAAAAAAAAAGTGGTGGTCCTTCTATTGGTTAGGTCAGAAATATGAGGTAAACATTCATCAATGAATGACACATCTTTCATTTATATTGCCTGTAGCATGTAACAGGGCACAGACTTGAAAAGGGCAGATAGCCATGTCTGGAAGTAAAGGTGTTATGCACGTGACATTTGGAGGACTTGTTTGTTAAATGTTGCATTTAGCTGAAAAGATTGTGAATAAGCAGAGACTGTGTTAGGTCTGTTCACTGTCACATTTAACAAAAAGCAATTATCTACCATAGTAACCATGACAGAATTTGGAATGTATTGAGGCATACATAAATATCTAAAAATAATGCTAAGGCATGTCTTCAGTCCTCAGTGTTTTTCTTGATTAAAATAAAACTAAGCCAACAAAACTGCAGGAATTCGGACTTACAGCTGAAAATCTACCTTCTACCTGTAATGCTGCTGTCTTCCAAAACCTCATCAGGTACCAAAAGGTGTAAAAATGTCTTTATGGTACTTTCAGCTTAAATTTAATTGTTTAGCTTGAGCTACACTGAAAGTACTAAATAAATATACAGTCTGGGATGATTTTCTGTTATCACAAGGGAAGGAAGTATTTTGAATTTTTTAAGATCTCTTCGAAGTATTCTAATTTGCTTATGTAGAGGAAAACCTTGCAACCTTTGTGACTGTGAATGCAGAAATAAAAATGTACCCAAATAATTGCAGTATGAAAAGTTAAATTCTAAGTCAATGCTGTTTGACTCTGGAGATCTTCTAGCCAGAAGTTCAGATACTAAGAAATTGTGATCCTGGTGATCTGGAGTAAGAATTGTTAGTTTTAAAAGTAATATGCTTCTTGGTAATGCATACCCTGAAATAGCAAGGGGTTTTTTTTAAACAGCATAACTTGAGAGGCTCTAAGTTTCAAAACCAAGCTTGCCCTTTTGTAGCAGAAACTATTGAGAAGATGTTAGGTCTGCCATTTCTGTTCCTGCTACATGCATCCAGATCCAGGGTTTTATGGTGTTTTCACCATCCTGGTTTTACAGGTATCTTGGATTTTCTGTGCCTTACAGAGTATAGAGGGAGATCTTCCAAAGAAATGTTCTTTTTAACTTCTATCAAAATTGAATTCAAAGGCTTCAAGCATATAACACACCAAAGAATTAGCCTTTGTCTTGCTGCTTTGTTTCCCAGATGCCAGTTTTGGAACCTTTTCTTGAAATGGGACTTGGAATCCTCTTCTTCATGGTGTTTTAATAGATATACTTCTGGCATGGGATGCTTCTCAGAAAACTAGTCTGCAATTCTCTTCCATCAGTCTGAACACCTAGTGGCTAGAATAATCTTCTAAATGCTTTTACTGGGTCTACTACTTACCTTCAGCTGCTGGTTTATCTCAGTGGCTGTCCTGGGTCTGTATTTTTCTCCTCACCAATATTTTGACACACTTCCATTCTGCAGCATTTTCGGTGTGCCTCTTCAGCTGGACTTGGGGTCTCTGATTGGTGCAGAGTGGCATTAGTTCTCAGAGTTTGGTTCTGCATTCTACTGTAGCTGTCTCTTGCCCATTATATTTCCATTAAATTCAAACCTCTGCGGTTAAATGTGCTCTGTAGTCTCTAAACTTGCTGTTTCCTTGACTTGCCTTAGACTTTGCCACTTGCTTGGAGGTTAAGCATTTGTGCCTCTGTAGGAGCAGAGCTTTGTGGTGATGTTTGATAGTGTTTGTGGTACTTAGGCTCCCAAAGAATGGGACACCATGAGGGCAGAGGAACAAACATAGCTCCTGTGGTAAGGAAATGATGTAAGGGGCAGAAACATGATACAGATAGAGATGAACTATTACAGATTTCAAGCTTGTGTGAAACAATATTTATAGTATAAGAACAAGAGATGGAGATCTGTGAGCAACTGACAACATTGGAAGAAATTCCTCTCATCATATATTTCTGTGTATCCTTAGGCATGCTGGCTCTTCAAGCATTATAGTACTGATCAGGGAGGTAGCTTGATCATGGAATGATTTTAAACTGATTAAACTAGCTGCTTTAGCATGTGTTCGATTCTTAAACACAGGGATTATCCCACTGGCATAATTGGGAGCAAACAGAGTGTTTCAGATCAGATTGTCCTGTAGCACTTGCTGTTTCAGGACACCAGTGGCCCAGGAGATGCAGAATCACTGGTGTGTGGCTGAGCCCTGTCCTTCCAAATCTGGAGCTGACCTGTAGTTGCAGACTCTCAAAGGGAAGGCAGCAATGCCCATGATCACTAGTTCCTATGGCATTGAATCAAACTCAGCATTGGCATGTTCTATAAATACCTCCATGTGTATCTGTATATAACATCTTTGTGTGCAATCTCTTTCTTTGTGGAGTTTTTTCTAAAAACTATTCAGAGAAAATAAGGCTTCAAATGATTTAAAGAGAACATAAATGACACTCTTTCCTGCGCTTGGCTGAATTGCATGCAATGTGTTTAATTAAAGGTGCGCAGTGACAAGCTGCACTCAGCAGGCAGTGCTGGGTAGTGTTCAGAGTCCTGGACGTTGAGTGAGTTTCTTCTGTAGCACAGGGATTGAAAGGATCAGTGAGATACTGAGCATTTTGGTGGCTCTTTCATTCTCCTATAAGTTCTTGCCCCTCTATAAGCACCTTTTTTGACTTTGAAGGTTGTGGTTTTTTTTTTTTTTTTTTTTTTTTTTTTTTTTTTTTTTTTTTTAGTGGAGCAATAAAAACTCTTATCTTCTTCTGCTGACAACACAGCTGAAGGCTTCGGCTGGAGTGTCGTGTATTATAGCTTCCTCATTTGAGTCAAAGATGAGATGCAGCCTAGCTCTTGCCTTTTAATCTGTTACGGGGCTGGGCTGGTGTCCTGTGACGCATTGAGCTAAACTGGCTGCAGCGAGTTAATAGAGAAGGCAAGAGGTGTCAAACCCCTGCAGAATGGCTCAAGTACTTGCAGTGCCTGACCTGTATCCTGGATGCTGAAAAAACATGATAAAGCTGTCTCACAAGAAATTGCAGAAATTTTTCCTGAAAAAGGTAAAATGCTTTTGTGGTGGGTGG
>VXBX01006006.1:30401-55778 GCA_013400415.1 Scytalopus superciliaris | reverse complement strand
TTTTTTTTTTTTTTTGCTTGCTTTAATTAAGTTGATGACCATGTTTGACAGTTGCATTGTTTTTGTGCTGCCAGCCTTGTTATTTCTTTGCACTGAGATGCCTGGTACTGTTCTCTCTGTGTAATGTTGTTCTTGGCTTGTGGTCTGGGACACAATGAAAATCCACTGGGCTTGAGCAGCATGCTACAGGGGTTAGTTTGATAAGAGATACAGTTAACAGGTTCTGTCACCCTGTTGTGTTATGCTGCTTTTTAACATTGCTCCTTGACTCAGTGTCACTGTATATTCCAAATCTGTCAAGTAATTTAGTGCTAAGTTTTTGCAGTGTGTGAGAGAGAACTCTGCTCATTGACTGGTGCTCATTTTAAAAAAAAGTTGATATTAAAATATATGTGTATATAAGACATGTAGGCTATCTGTACTCTGTTTTCAAATGTACCTGCAGAACTCATTAGCGATATGGAGATACCTAACAGAAAACATCCTGTACTTTCAGGTAGAAGTCTATTTAAAACTACTTGAGTTTAAACTGGGTTTAATACTACCCTGAGGTCATATGTTTCTGCTAAGCACTCTACCTAGCTGGATATTGAGTGCTGTGGTACTTAGTTCTCTGAAATAGCTTTCTTTAATGTTTGCATTATCTGTGGATCTTGTTTTGGTAACATATAAACATTTATCCCATAGATTATGAAAACATATACTGTTGGGTTTTTTTTTCCTCCCTCCCCCTCCTTCTCATTTTGACTACTCATACATACAGTTTATTAGTGGTTGCTCAGAAGTGCAACCTGTTTATTCTGTAGAGCATCTCAATTGTCGTACAAGATATTTGCAGTTGTGGTTAGTTGGAATTTTGCATTTTCACTATGCTGTGTAATTTCATATATGAGAGTTCATACTGATAGCAGTATGCTATTTCAAAATAAAATATTTGACTTGGTTGTATACCAATTAGAACAATATTAAATGGGTACAGAAAAAGACAGTTGCATTTCACTGCAAGTTAGAATCTGGCACTTAGTTCACTGATTTATTTTTTTTTTTGGAGTGTTCACAGATGCAGGTGGTTGGTTGTACCTCTTTGGAGTAAATTTTCAGTGTTTAAATGTTGACATCACTGTTGTGCTGTTGAACTGTCATTTTAGGGTTTTTTATGTTGATTGAAAAGAGTTTGCCCTTTTACTAGTGTGTATACTTGTTAATGCTGCCAATATCTGATCAAATGCTCATAATTCCACTGGGATATATGAACAACTCTGGATTTTCTGTTATGCTCTTGAATATAGGACTGAAAGCAGCCAATTGATCAAAATGGATTAAAATGCAAGAGAAAGAATAATTCTGCTGGATTTGATTTTAATGTGGTTGTTGGAAGTTTATTTGAGCTACTAGTTTGAAGTGACAACATGAAGATGGGCACAACTAAGGTGGTGTTGAGCATAGATTAACATGAAAATAGCAGTAGGTCATTGATAGTCTTGGGAGTCCCATAGAAACTTGTTCTCTCAGAAAGATGTGTCTGTGTGGTTCCAAACAGTGCATATCAAATATCATTCATGCACTCACTTGTGTTGATGGTTCCTGTTATTTCTCTGGAGGTGGATGGAGTATTTTCAACAAACTATGTTTTTATTTGTGGTAATGTGTAAAACAAAATTGGGGAAAACCTCTGACTTTACTAAGAGTTATGCACAAGTTCAGTTTGTTGAGGCCTTTTTCTAGATACTGGGAAAGGGAGGCACTGCAAAACGTGGCTAGATCCTGCCCTATGCTGTGTGTGTGTGTACTTTGGACTCGAGTGTGTGCATGAACATATTAGGACAGAAACTTGACTCAGACTGGTAGTCTGCTTTGATTTGAGCCGCAGGAATCAATAGCCTATGTCACCCTAGAGTGCCTGATTATACCACAGCTAGTTAGTGTTGAGAATTTTGTTTTCTTTCCTCTTTGAAGACTGTTGCATATGAGCAGCAAGTGTTGTGGTTAAAGGAAAAAAAAAAAAGGTAATGTCAAGTAGCTGTAAGGTGAATTAGGTGAACTAGGTCTGAGATGTGGCTGGGAAGAGCTAACTAACTGGGAGGTTTTAGTGTGATAAATATGGAGTTCAGCTAATGGTTTCTTCCTTTATGTGGCAGCTGTCACAGCAATATTTTTATGAAGCAAGTTTTGAGAAGGTCGCATAGCTTCCTTCTTGCTTTTGTGTATATAACTTTCCTGTGGTCTACCTGATGGCTAACGTGCATGAATATGTTTAGGTGTTGGTGTGATGAAGCAGCTAAAAGAACATGCTTGTAATTTTGCATACAGAAGTATGCTCCAAATTGACAAGTTTCTTGAAATCAGTAGAACAGACCTTAGCATGGCCCTGTATTTTCTGGGGAAGAAGTATGTAATGAAGAATGACATCAAATTTGACTATTATAGTAAACATCTGCTTCAGAGCTTACTCTTGATTATTATGTATTGAAGCAGCAGTCAAACAGCTTATCAGATGTTACTCAGCATACTATTTGTGTAGGCACCGGCAGGCCTTAGACAAGTGAATGACTCTCTTTGTGTACGTGAAAGGTGATTTCAGCATCGAACTTCGTTGAAAACATGACTTCGCCCTGGAGAGTAACTGAAAACTGACATGTTTTGTTTCAAGCACCCAGAATCACACAGTGGTTCCTAAAAGAACTTTTTTCAGGACCAGCAAAAATTAGTTGGTAAGACTACATTTAGCAACTATGTTGCCTACTGAACCTTGAAAGGACTGCAGTCCTTCCAAAAAAAGGACAGCTGCTTAACATGTGAGCGTGTCCTTCGTGTAAATTCATCTGTGCTACTCAGTTTCTTTGGCTGTAAAAATCATGTAAAGACAGAGAGGGGTTCCTCCTGTAGTACTATAACATTGAATTAGTATGCTTTATGAAATTATGTGCAAGCAGATACAATATCACATAAGCTGTTTGATTTAAGGAATGGATCTGACAATAATCGCTTGTAGTAAACTATAATTCTCTAATTGAGTCTGCATGAAAATTAAAAGCTAGTGAAAAACGTTTTGGTTTGAATGACATTCTGGCAGAGCGAAATATATTTTATTAAAAACAAGTAACGTATAGTTTCACTGTCTAAAAGCAAGATAGAATCTCTCCTAATAAGAGAAAAGCATGTAAGCAAAACAGTGAAGACTTTGGCTGAGGCACTTTTTTACATGGATCTGGTGCTGTAAATGCTGTTTGTATGTATTTATGGAAATGCATATGTTCTTTGTAGCATTAAAAGGGAGGATCTTTTATTTTTTTTCAGCATTGTGAAAAACAATTTGCTAATGACTGCAGTATTGGCAGAATATGGCTGTTGTAGCTTGTGATAAATGTCTGTGCCTTTTTGCCGTTGCCACCAATAGAAGTTTCTGTCCTTAAGGAACGTGTGACTGAGTCACTGATGCAAAGGAGAGCAGAATGAAAAGATACCTAGCACCAAAGTAATCTGACAGCACAGACCTCTTAAATGTCTTTCTGTACATTTGCACATGGGAGAGTCATACACATGGGCAAGATATTTTGTGTTTATGATGCTTCTGGTGTTTGTTCATATTTTATTAAAACAATATATTTTGTATACATGTCTATAAAATTAGCATATGCATGCTTGTCTCTTGTGTTCTCAAGGACCCAGTCAGCTTGAGTTCAGGGACTGGTCCCTCTTGGTGATGCTGCCTTTCCAGATTGGGTGGGAAGTTGGAACCCTTCATAATGGAAGGGTTTTCAAATAATTGCCTCCCTCCTCCATGCACACCTCCTGTAATAGTCAGGGTCATAGTTCCTGCCCTTGGTGGTTACTTTGGTTAGTACAGGGTCAGCTCTTGGGAGTGTGGGGAATTTCAGTGGTGTTTAACTGACTGGCATATTACTAAATGATTATAGCAGGGCCTGTGTGTTGAGGTGTGATCTGGAAAATAGTCTGGTTTCTGCGATGACTGGGACAATGTCAGAGAAAGATGGGGATAGTCCTTTCCAAACATGTTGGAGAGGCAAGAGTTAATTTAGGGAGTGCCTTCAAATGAGCATGTGTGGTTTCTCTTATGCTTGGTTTTCTAAATAATCCACTAATAGGGGGGTGTGTGTGTGTAGGGTTTTTTGTACATCTGCTCCAGAGAAGGTACAAGTTGCCTCAGTTGTCAGCTGGAGCCAGCCTCCTTGGCTTCAGCTGCAAAGGCCTAGGTATTTGATTCACAAGGGCTTTGATTTCTGTATGCTATTGTCCCATCCTGATCACTATTGATATTGCTTTGTCTCATGAGTGCGTGCTAACGAATCTTCATTTTACCTCTGTGAATACTGAGATAGAAAATCAAAAGTACTCCAGCTTGGCAGTTGTAGGGATACTGTTGAACCAGGTATGGGAAAGGATTCTTTGTTACACTCAGCCTGCAATGCCTCAGACTGTTGAGCTTCCTAGAGCAGTTGTAGTCCGGAGCCAGCAAGGCTGCTGAGTGGGTTTTGAGGATGGTGGGTTGATTATGAAGACCTGAGGCTAGTCAAGGCATCCTCCACACATGGTAAGGGGAGGAGAACAGGTTGGAGCTGGGAGAACAGGTCAGGAGCAGAGCTCTGGAAAACCAACCTTGTGTTGTTGCTGCAGCTGCTGGAGGACTTGAGGGATGGGAAAGGTTGGAGAGAGGTCCCTTTGTCACTTCTGCGTATGTGGAGCCAGCTGGTGCCTTGTGACCCCTCCCCTGTGTTTTGCAGCAACATCTACCTGCCTCTCTTGGGGCCTGTGGTATAGGCAGGATTGTGCAGGGGAGAAAACTGTTTTGCCACATACGTGGGTTTATTTCTCCAGGCAACCGCATGCCTTGCTTATGGCTAGAGTTGGCCCCAATGCTGTATTTGTCTCCCAGCTGTACACAGGTGTTAAGGAATAACTCATCTGTTGAACATGAAGTACTAACTGCAAGTCTAGATGTTTTCTCAAGGAACCTTGCTGAAAGTTGTACTCTTGAAAGTATGTAATTATTTAAAATCATCTAGGTCCTGGATTCCCAGAACAGGTAACGTTTAGGCATGATCACTTCAAGCAAGTCATTGCATACACAGAAATGGCTGTTAAACTAACTCTTAGAGCAGCTGTTTTCTGAAGAGAGGAAAGAAGAAAAAAAAACCCCGATACATTATTTCTGGTTAGACTTAAAAGGAAAAGCTGCAAGCAGGGACAATCTAGTCCTCTCACTCTTGGTGAGAGGTGACATTTCCTGGTCCTTAAAAAACTTGCCTAGTGCACCTTCAGAAAACAAGTCTTGGACTTGTCTGTGTGACACTGGCAGGAATTCAAGCTCTTGGAGGTTTTTGGCTGCCGTGGTGTTACTGCACTGAATGGCAGAAGATGCAACTGTGTCTTGCTGGTAGTTTATTTTGGAAGATTGCAGGGGAAGCTTTCAAAAGCACACAAGTCTCCTAAACTTCCCAAGACATTAACAAGACAAGTATGCTTTTGAGTGTGTAATTCTTGTAGCTTAAGTACTGCGTTCAGTTCTTGGTGTCAATACAGAATGCAACAAACTGCTCACAGAAGAGGAAACTACAAGTCAAGACAAAGAGTTTAAAAGGAAAGCAATAACATTCTGCATTTTAGCATGGCTATAGTTGTGTATTGTAATATGTATAATATATTTATAGAACTAATATAAAGACAAATAATATGTTTATACTGGCCTTCAGTCATATAAAACACTGCACAATGCTTTTGCATGTTACAATCAAAAAGTTGTATCCCTATATAAAAGGAATATTGAGATTGAATATAAAAGATTCCTGAATTTAAATTGATTGATGATGATGATTTTCAAAATTACAATGGAAGGTAATCTTTACACTTCTATTCTGTTCTTTATTTGTGCAACAAGACCTGTACATATTTCTGCCCTTTATATTGGTGTCAGAGTTGCAAAGGAGTGCTTTATTTGAGGGAAGTGAGGAAAAGTTTGTTTTTGAGCTAACCTTATTCTTAAAAATAGCTGAACTAGTCAAGCTTGAAAGTTTGCAGAAGAGTTGAGCCTGAGGCAGTCTTCAGGCATGGAAAACTTCAGTCTAAAGAGACTTGATTTGGTAGAAATAAAGTAACTAAAGCCTAATTCTATGATGGGGCTATGTTGGTAAATTCAGGAGGAGGTGGTGCAGAGTCCACAGTACTGAGGGAGAAGGCAATTTAGCCCTTTGGCACTGTCTTCACCTCCTTTCTCCTCCCCCAGGTTGAGTGTCTTGAGCAATGCAATGCCCAACTCTGTGAACACAACTTAAAAATACTTACATAGACACCCCACTACTATGCTAGTGGGAAAACTACTGCTGGCCATGGGTTGTGTAACTGGATAGCAAATGAAAATCAAGCCCAATGTGAGAATTTGTTCATAGTGAATGTGCGTCAGTGCAACCTGGGTGGAGTTTTGTTGGCTTTTCATTTGCGATGCATGATATAGCAATCATTTCAAGGTCTAGAAATGGCAGGAAGCATACAGACAAGAACATTTTTATTCCCATGCTTGAAGTGGAGGTAAACCAGGTTGCTTTTAAACTTGCACAGCAACCCTAATGAGGAGTTTGGAGGGAATAGCAGTAGTTATGTGCAACAGATTGACACATGGTTTGAAAATCTCCCCAAATTTCTGATATGAATCAAGGAAGGAAAATATCATCTGTGTTTTCCGAGTCCAAAGGCTGCACAGGGCTGATCCATGCTTCTTTACTGTCAGGCTTTCTTCTTCCCCCTGTTTAAAAAACCCAAACAGAGAAGCTAGTAAAACAAACAAACAAAAAAGGCAACCAAAACCTGGCAGTGATGCAGGAGGACCTGTGAAAATGCCAGCAAATTTCTGGCTCTTGGGGGTACCTGTTGACCTCCTATACAATTGCTTACGTGGACCCTAATACTGTCTTAATGCTTCATTAAGTGTAACAGACCTTGGTACTTCTTTGAGTAAAGTTATACTATTTTGGCTAAGGAAACAGCCTGGAGATACTAAATGCTACCAAGTGATCCCTTCTTTCAGCTGGCCACAACTGTTCTGTGTTCCTTACTTGCAGCATGGCTTGGGCTGTGCTGCCAGCCTGTTGCCTGCCTTGCTCTGCTCCATTGGGCATCTTTCCTGGCCATAACACACCATTGGCTTCCTGGGGGTGCTGGAGGGGATTCTGGACAGAGGGGGATCTCACTGCATGGCAGTGTGATGTGCTCTCAGTGGACAGTGCTTTTACCTCCCCAACTGAGGAGAAGAACTGCTCAATCTGTCTTTTGAAGCTGACATTTCACCGACAGATTCTGATTTTGGTAGGACTGGGAAGGCTGTGGAGCAAGGTCTAACTGAGGAATCTGGCTGGGGCTCTAAGATGGCAAGAAGTACTGACGGGGGCTGAAGAACAGGATGGAGATTATGACATTAACCTTTGCAAAATTAATGTGAATTTCCTTAGTATTGCTAATCTAGTATGTCTATTAAGTATGTCTTGCAATTTATTGTCTTGTTTAAACAACTGGTAGGTAAAGAGGAAGACTGCCTGAAACACCACTGGGAGATTAAACAAAAGGAAATGAACAGCAGACAATTATGTGTAGTGACACACATATACTAACCTCTGTCTTATGCAGAAGTGCATCAGAATAACATAAAATGTTCTCCCCAGATCTTTCCTGCAAAGGGGTGACATCTTCCCTGGAGCACAGAACTGTAGTAAGATCTCTGAAGAGCAGTTGCTATAACTACTGCCTCAAGGCCTGGTGCTGAGTCTGCAGAAAATGTACAGCTTCTCTTACATGAATCTTTCTAGTATTTTGCTGGGTTTTGTACTGTACAGCAATTTCTTGAAATGTGCAGTCAAAAGTTAAAAATTGAGGTGAAGATGTATGGTATATCATACCTTTCTCTCCCCCTTGTTTTCTTACACATTTCTCTCTCCTTTATTAATGTGCTTGACATTGTGCAGTGTCTCTTAAACAGGTTGTATGACTAATTCACTGTTAGTTCATGAAAGTCTGCACCTCAAACACCTCTTTCTTTTGGCTGGAGGCAAGTGCAGGTGCTTTGTGCTCCAGGATCTTGCCACTGGCATGTGGGAAATACCTCAGGGCTTCAAGTATGTCCCTGTACTCTCTGTGTTGGGGTAAATGCTAGAGTGGCATAAACATTTTAAGTAACAAATGTCTTCTGAATTTCAGAAAGGAGCTCCCTGAGTGGTGACTCTTGGCTGTACTCTGCTGCCTGCTGCATGCCTCCAAGGGCACTGACTAGTTAACTTTTACTGCCAACATACAGGAAGATGGATGTGTATTTGTTTTTTTTTTTTTTTTAAGTGAAATCAATGCTTTTTTTACTGCTATGAATATGCTTTGAATCTCAAGTAAGAGAAATGTGTAAGAGTTGGCAGTCTGAAGAGGGCTATTGCCTCTGTCTGCTTACCAGCACAGTAGAAGAAAATACCCCTGAGTCTGTGGGGGGTTGTACTGCCTTCTGAAAGGGTCTTCCAAATATCTGTGTGTGCTATCAGATGGAAGCATAGAGTTCAGGAAAGTATTGCATGAGAACTGTTATTCTCCCCAGTTTACTCGATTTTGGTGTTTTAGAAAAATGGGAAATTGTGATTTCTTAGAGCCCATTACACAGTGCACTTGTCAAGTTCAGCTGTACTATGCTCATTGGATGTATCTCTGGTAAACAGCTGATGTGATGTCAAATGAAGTTTAATTTCTCTGTATCTTGCTGTATTTTTTGAAGACTTATGATATGGCTTTCTGTAAAGAGAAGCTTTTTTCTTTTTTTTTTTTTTTTGGTCTTGTTTCTGTTAATGACTCTTAACTGTGGTGACATTCAGGTCAGCTATTGCAGTTTTGCCCCACGATTTAGCTGATGGGCTACATGATGCTGGAGACCCAATTTGTTGCAGAAGATGCTGAACAGAATTTGGCATAGATATGGTATCTTTTGTCTGCAGTGCCTTGATCCTAATCCTGTACCGATCTATCACAGCCCTTTCAGAATAGCTCTGTGGCATAAAGGGCTGTCCCCCTCTATAGCTTCCATGGACACCAGGGCTAAAAGTAATAGCATTCCATATGCTTTTAAGGACTGTTGTTCCTGTAACTTGGCCTAGCTTTTGATGTACCCCTGCATTCTCCCTTGCTGAGTACTTGCGTTCTGTCCACTTCAAAAACAGTTCACTGAGAACTCCTGGGGACTTGTGATGAGGAGGCAGATAAAAGCAGCGTGGTGAAGGAGCAGAACTTTGCATCAGGAGGTACTCAGGCTTGGTATTCAGGAAACTGACTCAGACTGGAGTCACCACCATATTCTGTGGGGCTTCTGTGCTTGCATGAAAATGTGACACAGGGGAGTGGAATTTGTCTGAGAAGAGTTAGTAGCTCATGCCTTTTTTTGGGACCGAGTCAGCATGAAATAATTGATGTAGTTTCCTCCCTCCCATTTATCCTGCTCTTAATTTTCTTTTTCTGTAGCCTGTTACATGAGCTTAATGTGTATACTGCATTTGTAGTGCCTTTTAAAAAAGCAAAATGTATTACAGCTTGGAAACTCTTAATAGAAAGTCATATTCAAAGGACTGAGAAATCTACAGCCCTATACAGTCTGAGGCAGAAAGTGATGTTTGTATGAAAGATACTTGAAATATATAAACTCTTCCCTAAAGCTGTGACTTTCAAGAAAATAGGGTTTTTTGGTTCAAAGATGTTGGGTTTTTTTCTTTTTTGCTTTTTTTTTTTTCTTTAAGGGTTTTTAGCTTTCTGGTCCATTAAGGTTTTTTTTTTTTTTTTCTTTTTTCTTTTTTTGCTTGGAGCATATTTTTACCTAGATGTGTTCATGCATTCAGGGGAGTGCACATTTCTTCATGAGTTCCAGCAGCACTCTGTTCAGAGTGTTGGCCTGAGTCAGTTCTTATTTTCTGCACAGGTAGTAAGATAAATCCTTTGTTTTAACTAGAGCTTGTGATGGTAAATATCAGTTTCTTATTCTGAAAATCACAGCATTCTCCCAAATGGCTTGATACTCAATGGCTCTGAACTGGTACTTTTCCCTGCATGGGAATTTGTCTGTCAGAGAAGGTACCTGTAAAGTGCTTTGTGTGCTGTTGTCATTCAGTTATTTACTCTTTTTTGAACTGCTAAGCTCATGGTGTGTTTTAGAGGAAAGAAAGAATTATCGGCTTCAGAAACAATTATGAATACCTTGTGTAAGCAAGCTGATTTCTTTCCAGAGCCACAATTTCCTTTGCAGGTGCCTTGAAAAGCAAGTTAGTTTTGTGCTTTTCTTTTCAATTCATTGCTGTGCTATTTCCTGTCTGACTTTGACATACTTTTTTCAAAGTTTTGTCTAGTATACTTGATATCTTTCTTTATCTTTGTGGTTTTTAGCAAATGTTCTGCAGTTTTAGAAAGCAATGAACTTCTAATGGCATAGTTCAGTAAATTAAACTAACAGGTTTATTAATTCCAGGACACCATAAATGTTCTGAATTGTCTCTGACCCCTTTTACTTCTTCTACATCCTCTGCTATTGTGGTTTTTTTTTGTTTTTTTTTCCTTTAAGCTTTAAGATTACAGTATCTGTGCTAATGCAGTGATGGTTGTAGATGAGTTTTATTACACAAAACCTTCAAAGCTGCAGTACTTAATTTGTCACTAGCTATGACTTAACAGCTTAGTTCCTTTTCTGTTCCTTTTACTGGCACAGCAGCATCCTCCAACATGCATTCAGAGTCAGGTCCTCTGAATGTTTTAAGGTGTACTCTTGCATGTGTTGCTATTGCTGAACAGTTACTCTTTGATGTGCAGCAAACACAGATTTTGTAGGACTCGTGTTTTGCCAAAACATTTCTATCAAAGTCCGAGCAACTTTCTCTCGCAATCTTTCAGTACTAAAGCATTCCTCAAACAGGTGAAACTTGACTCCTTTTGCTTGTCTTAAAATGCAAACTATTTTGGAAAAATTGTTTCCCTGACTTTGCCTTAAGAAGAAAAGTTACTCCCATGTTGAATCTAAGGCACATCAAACTGCCAATGTTTTAATTTGTTTACCCTTAGGGAAAAACTAGTGGTTGAGCATGGAGATTTTTCTGTCAAGGCTATTGCACCTTCTCCTTGGATTACACTCAAAGGATGCAGTTCTGAAGAATGGAACTTGCTCTTCTTTACTGAAGTGGGACTTTAGCTTCTTCTTTTGCTAGATGTTCAGGCTGTCTCCTGTCCTCTGACATCATCCCTGAATTCTTTGAATTGATTTTCCATTTGTTTTGTCTGTATCCAGGATTCAGCATTGTTGCTAACAGCAAAGCGCACATGCTGTGCACCTTCTGCTGCAGCACAAGTCATCCTTCCTGTTATTAGCTGTTTCAATATTCTGAATGTCATTCAGGCCAAGTTAATTTTTCCTCCTATTTTGCCAGTGTGATCTGTCTTTGCCTTTTTTGCTTTAATTAGGGTGGTCCTCTGGTCCCCTTGAACATGGGTATCAAGTGCCTGCAGCAAGTATATTCCGTATATGTTTTTACATATGCAGCTGTGTGAGGATATAAAAACTGCAAAACACAGAAACCTCAAAAGTGATAAGGCTTAATCCTATCATGATAGGATGGCTCTTTTCCAGACAGGCCTTATTTGCCGTTGACAAGGCTGTGGACTCCTGTCTCCACCAAGGAGATAGGAGGTATGCCCCAGCTGGAACTGAAACCAGTGTAGCAACATCTATTGTTTCCTTTGCTCTCGTGGTCATAAATGTGGATTCCTCTGTCCCCTGTTAGTTAACATAATGTATTCTCCTGATTGTAATGTCCCATCCCAGTTCTTAGCATAACTCAGCCTCCTCACTGTAATATGTCTATATACATCGAGATTTGTAATCAATAAACAGATTCTTGTCCACTGCCCCTGGATAACGGTCTTGTTTCTGACCGTTACACAGCTGTATTTTTTACTTGCCATACTGGGACCAGTAGGTATTAGCACTGACATGTTCCACCTTTTTTGAAGTTTTCCAGGTTGATGCAGCATCTTTTCAGCAGTCACTGCTGACCTTCAGAAATTATTTTTAGGAGAGAGAAACATGCAAGTATTCAGTTTCGAAGCTCTCAGGAAGTAAAGGCAGAAATCTTGGCATGAATCTGTTTTCAGTGACTTCTGTGCTACTATATAAAGGAAGGTATGAGTCAGGCAGTGAAGGCAGGTTCCTGTATATTTCCACTTATCATGCAGGCATAACTCTCTTTGCTTGTGGTTTTCCCTCACCTGTCTTAAGCTTAATGCAGGCTACCAAACTGGGTGAGTTTGAGAGAATGTAAACATACACACTGTTTTCTAGAGAGTAATAAATTCACACTCTAGTTGTGTAGTCACAGAATTAAATTAACTTACCTATTTCTTACTAGCAGTTGTATCAGCTCAGCACTGCCTAATTTAATCTAAAAAAATACCTCTGAGATATATCTTCATTTAAACCTCCCTAATGGGTATACCTCTGTTTAGTGTCTAACAGGTTTTCTGTACCAAGCAGAGTAACATTACATCAAGAACTGTGAAAATTGATGGTGCATTTGTTCCTTAGCATATAAACTGGGAGTAAAAGTACTTTCTGAGAAAGTAGTGTGTGTTGTATTTGCAAGACTGGACTGGTTTACAAAAGATGCCTGGAGAAGTGAAGAATAAGATGAGGCTCTGAGATCCACATTAGATCTCCAGGAATGCTCTGTATGGAAGTCATGGGCTTGGTCTTTGGCCCAAGTGCAAACATTAGGTATCTTAGGAAGACCTGGTTCAGGCAGTCACTAAAGGGCAAGGCTGGGATGGACAGTGTGAAAAAAATGTAAAATATAAGACTTATTACCTCTAATCCAGGATACACCCTTTCTGACCTGAATTTGTGATGACTGTTAAATGAGATTTGCAGCATAGACCATACATTTTGTTAATTGTGAATGTTCACCTTTTAATAAATTTTAGTTTTAATTACCCCATTTCAGCATTTGACTAGAGTGAAGTCAGTGCCCGTTGACATGTCCTTCAGATTAAAATAGCTTTCTGGCCAAATAGAAATGGAATTCTTTTCCACAGGAGACTATTGCCCTTCAACTCTGCCCACACATTGGTGAAAGTTGTACTGTTCCCAGAGCAAACAGTGAATCCCTTTTCAAGTAAACACCAGGTCATGCCCAAAAACATCTGTGAAAAGTCTGTGGGTTGGGGTGCACAGTAAGATTAGGAGGCAGAAGTTTACAAGGATGTTTTTTGCTTTACTTTTATTATTGTATTGAAATCAGGGAGTTTTATGTCATCTTTGAAACTTAAAGGGAAGTAGTCAGTGTTGAAGGAAAAGGAAATCTTAGTATGTCTTTGATAGCCATCTCACAAGAAAGTCTGAAAATGGTTTGGCAGTATTTTCTACATTACAATATTAGATCCAATAGACATATGTAAATGTTATCAAAGAACTGCAATACATGTCTTGAGCCTGAAATGCAGTTAACTTTCTTTTCTTTTACAATAAAATTTTATATTGAGGTCTCTTGCCTTGCTTACAGATCTCAGGATTCAGGTATTCCTCAGTCCTGCTTTCAGAGAAGTAAACTAGCAGGAGCCATACAACTGTACAATGTGATTTTTCTTCCCCTCTTTTCTGACTGTTGTAGTTAAATAACAAAGGGAAAAAAAAATAAATGGACTTTACTGTGACTTTTTACTTACATCTTTCTTTAGAATTTGTACTTGCCTTGATGTGTGGTGTTTGTTTTTTTTTTTTCCTACTGTGCTAGATGATTTATTCCCCTCTCAGCTATGCTGCACTACATTTATCACTTCTGAAAAACTGCAGTAAAAAAACCCCTACAGACATCTTAACATGTTTTTTCTAAGTGATCACTTCTCTGCTGCTCTTAATCCATTGTTTGATAATGTTTGAAATGAGATTCTACAAGCCAAGTGATAGACTTATATAAAGGAAGTCTGTATGAAAAGTATTCTTGTCCCAATCTGGTTTAAAATTCTGTTTTATATCATCTATATTATAAATATATAAACATGTTTTTGTGAGTCATTCAAGCTACCAAAATGGGAATGGAGTCTAGATTTTCAAAATAAAGCTCTTTTATAAGCTCACCCATTTGGTGTAGCTCTTAAACATTAGCTGCAAGGTGTTGGCACTGTGTTACTGTGAAAGGCTGATGCAGCAGGCAAATAATTGTTTCTTTGACTGGATGTTGATAGGATCTTGTTCCCTTTTATTTTCCCTTCCCATCCTCCCTTCTTGATATTTGTACTGTTTTCCTCCTTCCTAAAGGATAAAAAAGAGCTCTGTTTAAATAACAGAAAAGAAAAGCCTTCCTAGTTGCTTGCTCAAATGTGAGCAAGCTGTAAGTCTGGAAAGTAAAGGTGCATTTACACAGACTGACATGACCAAGGCAACTGCTACAGACAAAGATGTTACCTTAAGCATTTTAATAAAAAGGAAAATGAATGCATATTTAAATTTCATCTGGAGACTTGAGCAGAAGGTGTTGTTGAGCTCTAAAAGGCAAGGACATCTTGCAGCCATGTGTGCCTTTGTTTTGTTTGTTTGTTTTTTTTTTGTTTGTTTTTGTTTGTTTTTTGTTGCCTCCTCCCTAAAGAACAGCTCCTTACAAAGAGAAGGAATCTACTATGTTTCACTTCAGAGTGGTGGTAGACAAAGTAATCTTAGTACAAGATTAACGACTACTGTAAGCAAAAACGTACTTGACTAGAAATGTCTAAAAAACCTTTTTTTTTTCGTTTATTGCTTCAGGGAATAGCAGTTGGTTTAGTTTAACAGAAGACAATAGAATGCACATGGCTGGTCAGGGTCAAACGGACTATTCCTGAAAGCCTTAAAAAAAGTATAAGTGCATATCAGTTTGAGGAGCTGTGGAATGCCATGGCCTTGTGCACCTGCATACCTATGTATGGATTCACAAGCAATAGTGTGAGTATATTGAATTGCGCATGGAGGGTTCAACCTTTAGTATTGATTTGTCTGAATTACTTTCTGGGATGGAACTGTAAACATCTTTTTTATTTGGGAAAGAACTAGCAACTCAAGTGCACTGGAAGGATAATATCTGTTTATGAAAACAATCTTCCCCTCTGTATATGAAGAAAACATTAAATTGGGCTGATGGGTGGGGAATGGAACTGGACACAGCAAAACAAACAAAACACATAGATGCACAAAAAAGTCCCAAACCAAAAGAAGCAAAAAATCCCACAAAAAAAAAAAAAAAACCAAAAAGCAAAAAAAAACCCCTTAATGAACTTTGGAAGTTTCTTTATTTTCCTTGGAAGTCAAATGATTGTCATGTGCCTCAGATTGTGTCAGAAGCTATCGCTTCAGTATTTCAGCTTTTGGGGTGATAATAGATTGCATTATTCATTGAATGACACAGAACCTCTAAAATAGCTGCAGATGGCAGTAAGAAACCTGTTGATTAAAAAGGCATTGCAGAAGAAAGTGATAAACCTAATGAGCTGTTTTCTCTGTTTAAGCCTTTGCCTTGAATGGCCCTCTGATTTATCACATTTAACTTTAGAGTATTTTAAAAAATAACCTTTTCCTATTAAAAGCTGCAGCTCAACTCTCCAACTTAGTATTTGAGTGTAGTGAGAAAGACAAACACAAGTACAAAAAGCAAGTGTTTGATTCAATGAGAAGCCCTACAGATGTTTATGCAGTTGTGTTTGTCCACTTAAGTAAATCCAGGCTACCAAAACCTATGATTTTCCCTGGCTGCTAAGCAGAGTACTTCCTGCCAATGTCCTCCACCTACTGAAGGCTTCTGAGGAGGCAAATAATCAAGTGTTGCAGATGATAAAGTTGGTTTCTCAATACAGGTGTGTCTCAATCCTCATCTATGAATGTTCCACTAAAAACTTGATGATGATTGCTAGTCCACATCAAATGCACCTAAATTTTGACAAGGCTCTGTGTTAAAAAGCTTAGCATTTAATCTTTGGCAAGTTGCAGTGGAAGAGGTGACAATATGGGCACAAAACCAAAATGGAAGTGTAGAATATAGGGAAAACCTTCTTTACTGTTGAGGGTGATGAAACGCTGGAGCAGGCTGCTCAGAGTTGTGGAGTCTCCTTCTCTAGAGATATTCAGACCCCACCTGAATGTGATGCTGTGCAGCCTGCCCTGGGTGAACCTGCTTTAGCAGAAAGGCTGGACTAGATGGTCTCCAGAGGTGCCTTCCAACCCCAACCGGTTTTTAATATAGGACAGAGAGGTTAAAGCAAGGGGAACCAAACATATGTTATTAAGGTTATGTAGGTAGTTACTCTAAAAGAAAGAAAAGAGTTTAAGACTCTTGTGATACTTTCTTTTCTTCTCTTGCCTGAGAAGCTGATTCTTGAATTGAGTAACACCCCATCTGTATTGGTGGACCTAGAACAAAAAGCATTGTTCGATTAGTGAAGCATTTCCAGATTTTCCTTCTTGTCTGCTATGTACATGAATTTGTAAGGAAGAAATGGAAAGTGAAGTCTTTTTGTTATTTCATAGTCAGCATTCAAAATTTCAACTTTTTCCTTTACTATTGATCAAGATTTTGCATGATTGTGATGTCAGGGAAATGAAATGTGAAAATATGTCAAAGCTGTTGAACGTTAGTGTTTTCAGATAATCTTTTTGCAGGAGAATATAGATGCAACATTGTAATAAAATTTCAACTTAGAGCTACCATGGAGAAAAGTAGGAAGCAAATGTATAGTCCTAGCCTCTGGTGAAACCTTTACACAAGTTCCTTATGTGACTTGGCAGTAGCAGCCTATCATGAAAGTTTTACCAGCTCTCTTGTTAGACTCTGGCATGCTGATTTCACTTTCTGATCAAGGTAAATGGAGTTCCTGGGTCTGAAGCAACAACCTTTTTCTGGTATGCTGAGGAAAAAAGTAATCTCTTGGTTTTGTGTTAACATCTGATCTAACTGCTCATGCAATATAAGCAGAAACAAAGAATAGTTTCTTGGTACACTCTGTGTCTGTGTGTATGTATGAGAATATCAAAGTTGCTCTGCAGTTCAGAGCTGATCTTTAGGAGAGAAGTTGAAAGAGTGTAACAGGTGTTCTCCTCAAACAACTCTGAAGCTAGTAAGGCTGTATTAGCAGCCAGCCTCATGGACAGAAAAGGTGCCAAATGCTAATAGCCTGCTGAATAAAATATGCCCAAGTCCTAGTTTTGTCCATTGTTTCCATGGCAGCCTGGGGCACTGTGGCCTGATGCAGCTGAACAAACTGGACTCCTCAAACCTGGATCTCTTGTATGCCTGCCAAGGGAAAGGGAGAAGCCTCCCCACTTAGGCTTGCTGGGCGGCAGTGCTTCTCACAGAAACAACTAGGGTTTGTAGAAGTTAATGTAAAGGCTGTTAGAGAGGAAGAGGAGCAGTAGGAGAAGACTGTGAAAACAAAGCAGAAGCAATATCAGAGACACAGGTAATAACTGATACCACGTGTCCATTCCAAAAGCCATGGTAGTAGGAGGGAGAAAGGAAAGACCTCAGCAACAGTCTTCAGAGGACTGAGCTGGGGAAAGAAAGCAGAGTGACTCGAGATGGGATGGGTGATTAGAAATGTGTGTCTATTTTGGGAAAAACTAAAAGGAAAGTAGAAGGTAGAATCTGTAAACTGCTGTAAGGAGCTGGCTCAGATGGTGGCCATTCTTGTAGCCTTCTGAGTAGGGTGCTCTCCTTTCTCAGGGACAGATGACCAGGCAAGATACAGAGTAGGGAAGCTAATGCTTTTGCTTGCTATTGCTTTACAAGCTCTCCCAACCTGCGTCACTGTATAAGCATCTATATAAGCATATTTTTAATTAAGAACTTCAGTTTGGAATCCTACAAGCCGATTTGAGAACCAGTATTTACAGAAGAATGATTTTCTTAATTTTCCTCTATGTTCTCAGTGAAAGGCATATTAAGGGGAAAATAAAAGATGCTTCATGTCTTGTAACTCAAGATAAATAATGCTATAGATGTGCTTTTGGTGAATTAAATAGTCCTTAAGAGACCATGAACTGTTAGACTGAGAATAACAAAATTTGAAATAGAGCATAATTTTAGTAAGAGGTGTATTTTGTGTTAACTGTTATTATAGTAACTTAATGTGTGATAAGATAAAATAACTGAGTCTGCCTGTTTGAGAAGACTCTCCAAACAAAGCAGATTTTGACCTTTTATTACTGGTGAAAGTTTATACACCTTTGCAAATAACTGAAACGTAAACTCAAAGTGACCCACCCTGGTAGGCAGTTACTTGGAGGTCAGCAATGGGATAATGTTTCACATTAACTGAATTGAATGAAGGATGAGTACACAAACATAAAATTTGTTAATTCCTTTTAAGCCCTCACTAATCTATGTGATTGTGGATAATCCCTCAGGATGGCACCAAAATCGGTATGTGGAGTGTAGCCACAAGCATGATGTGTTCAGCCTTGCAGTATTGCTTGTAGCCCACTAATACATTTAAGAAACTGCATTGCATATAATTTTCTTCTGTGACCAAAATAGCAGCGTCTTCAAATTTAGAAGTGCCCCTGTTGTCCTCTTGGCTCTTGTCCTCTGCCTTAAGTTGCTTCAAGGATCTTGCATTTGGTATTGCAAAGAAGACAAATGTGTTTTTCCATATCTGATATCCATGGGGTTTATTTAGGTTGTGCTTAGTCAAGATTGGAAACACTGAAAATAGGAAAGTTCCTGAGTTGCTGATGCAAAAAACAAATGAATACCTTCATCTCTCTTTAAAAGTTATGTGCTGGGGCTCTTTACTTCAGACTTTGTTCTTTACCAAAGCTACCAGAGACTAAGAGTGTTCTTTCTAGCCAGAGGACCACTTGACCTAGTGTGGTTTCTGTCATTCCTTTCATTCTGTTTTCTAACCCTGCCACTGACAAGCTTTTCTCAAAACAAACAATCTGAAAAATCTAAACCCTCAGCTTAGAGCAAGGAATTAGAAGACGTCTCAGTTATGCCGAGACGAGTTGTTCTTTCTTGTTGCATGACCATCCTTCTTCCTTCACCAGTCTCTAGGTTTAATAGTGTTGTTTTTTAAAGATGGGTATGTACGTCAGAGCAGTCTTAAATCTGCAAAAAATCCAGGGATGTAAATATGGGGAAGTGTCTTTACAGTTAAATTAGAACATGCTTTTTCAGGAATGCAATTTAATTGAAAATTGGTGCTTTTTTCTTTTCTTTTTTTTTTCCTTGTTCCTGTTTTTGGCAGTTTAGCTTCATAAGCTTTTATTTACTCTGTGCAGCACTGATCTCTGTGCAAACCACTCCTAAGCTTTAGCAGCACTGCCACTGCAACTTGTTCAAACAGACAGATGGTGTGCTGTTAAATCCACCTGACTGCCTCATCCACAGTGAGAGTGGGCATTGGATGGTTTAGCTGGTTTTAGGGAGGAGGGGAAAAAAACCCCTCAGCATTAACACTAAAACAAATTGATGCAGCATTGTTCATTACAACCCTGACAAGTGGTAATGGGAACTTCTGAAAATCTTGCCTAGATATTTTTTTATTTTTTATTTAGGTCGTTTTTCCCTTCATTGTTGTTCTCATGGTCTCACTCTGGACCTTTGATTGTTTAAAGCTTTATTATATTACGCTAGATGAAAATAAACCTTGTGCTTAAAGGGCTTTTATTCAGATGAAAGGAATTGCTATCTAAATATGATATCAATCTCAATAAGATACCTTATTATAAAAGTTGAGAGCAGCAATTATAAATAAAAGAGGATTATTCTTGTATCTATGAATAATTTGCAGTGACTCATGCAGGTTGCCAAATAACCTGATTCAACGAGGTTTTTTTTCTGGCAAAAGCTAATCTATCAGAAAAGGCCATAGCTATTAATCACTACCCTTTCTAGATGTCAAGAGAGCTTAAATCAAATGTACAAATGAAGAACAAAAAAAACAAATCCCAAAGGATTAGTCTGTTTAGTCTTATCAAAAGTGTAATATTAACTTGGTAAATCTTGCTTAGTTTCTGATTTTCCTCTTCTGTATGTGGTGGTTAATATTTGTCTGGCAAGCAACTAGCCCTGCTGTAAGTTTTGATTGGTGGTGAAGGGTTTTTGTTTGTTTTCCTTGTTGTACTGGAGTTCAGTAGTATGGAAAGAAATGGTTGCACAGTACACACTTCTCACAGTTTGAGAGTTTGATCACATTTTTATGTGAAACCGGTGATTTAGGACCTTCTTTCTAACAAGTGATGAGCTCTATAGCAGTGGAAGTATGTAGAGAAAGAAACCACATTGCACAGATTTGTGGGATTTAATGGACACGAGATGTTAAGTCTGTATTGTTTCATCTTTCTAAAACTAAGAATGAATGTGCTTCTTGCACCTACCTGTGTATCACTTATTTCTGTCTGGTGGCTCTCCAAACTGCTTTTTAGAGAGGATCCATATTTTTTTGTTCACGAAAGCTTCAAGTTTCATGATTGATTTTGAGATAAGCTGGTTTTGGGGAACTACTGATGTATGGCAGTGTGTGAAAAGAAAATAAAGATCAAAAGCAAGTAGCATGATATGAAAGAAAGACAGTGGAAAGCACTTAACTTTTCTTACTTTGTTTTATTGAATGATTAAACCTCACTTTTAGTGGAAGAATGTTTACCACTTTGCCGTGATCACTTTATATGTTAAACAGTGAGTCAGGGTAAAGGACTTAAAAAACTGAATGGTGAAATGCAGTGCATATGAAAAATACACAAGGGCCTACAGAAATACTATTACAGGATATGACCCCTAGAAGCAGAAAAATTATGGCCAGCTCTTCCTATGAATTTAGGTATTCATGTTCAGAGGAATAGCTGCTGGTATAATAGAGGGTCAGAATATGTCTCCAAACACATGATCAGAGTGTTTTCAATCTATTGCAATGATTAGTTCTTCACCCACTTCCTCATACCTCTAACTTGCCTATTTTCTTTTTCATTTGAAGTTTGTATACATATAATGCTTTATAGATCTCAGCAATGGTGGTTCTGACATACTTAAATAGCTTTTATGATTCCCCCCCCATAGTCTGCTTCACCCTTAATTTCACTTATTAGAACACTATCTCCCTCCATCCCTCTCCATTACTATACTTCACTCTCCATTGTGTGGTTGAGAATGCAGATAGTACGTGCCATTAACTTTCTGACCCTGGGTCTGTGATGTATAGAGACATTGTTAAGGGTTTGAGGTATTAACAATTAGAGCTGATGACAAGCTTTCCAAGTAAGTGCTGACCTGATGTACAAGGTTAATGTAACTGTTTGATCTGCTTAATGATGACCAATAACATTAAATATTTGCTGAGTAAACTTCCAGGAATCTAATCGGCTGTTACAGATAGCAGGTAAAATGAGTACAGGGAGGCCTAATTCATATTAGTTTAAGAGGATGTCCATAAAAAATGGTCCTGTAGTTGTTGCACTATTTACTAGCTCTTAGTTTTGGGCTCAATAGCAGATACAATTGTAAAAGACACAGTCCTCCTACCTGAATAATTTCCAGGCTTTTTCTCAGACAGTGTTAATAGTAGGTTATTGCAGCTAAATATTTGAAAGAAACTGTGTTCAAAGTCTTGCAGTGGTGACTTTATTTTGTTTCATATCTCTTTTTATGCAGTTCAAGACAAGTATTAAAGGAAATCAGTAGCTTTGGTGTGGTCCAAGTGACCAGACACTTGTTCAAATGCTTATACTTCCTTATGGGATTGAAATATATTTTGTTTATGGCTGGAGAAGAAATTATGGTTTAGTTTCCTCTGAAGGAATATGCTATATATACCCAAAAATTGATAGTATTGCAGGCATAGCAATGGGAGCAGATGAACGGGTGTGTTCTAATATCAGTGAATTAATATTATATTGTAATTAATGCATCTCTACCTTTCATAACAGTAAGATAATAGCTTTTTTGCTGTAGACTAACCTGGGTAGAACTGTCCCATCATAACTTGTATGCCCTGGTCTCCTTTTCTTTGCAGCTGATTTGTATTGTGCAAAATGGAGCATGTGGATTGATGTCTGGATTGTTCATGCACATAATGATGTGAATTGACTTGTTTATTCCCTGAATTCTCTCTATGGGCTCATTTTGAAATAAGTTTCTGAGTTACTGATGTGAGTAGCTCCGGAGATAGCTGAACATGCTGTAATTTTCCACTTTAGAAATTGGAGCGCAGCAGCTGGAGGGAAAATGTTCACATACTTAAAATGTTCAGAGTCAATCTTGAGAATCAAGAGAGTGACACTGGTGTTCTGCATCTGGGTATCTGGGCCATCAGAGAGATAATGTACAGTGACTAAAATTTGATTGAAGTGTGCTGTAAGATTCGCTTCTGTAAGAGATGTTATTTATGGAGAAAAATGCATAATGCTACTACTAAGCAGAGCTGAAAATATTGCTTAGGTAGACTGTTAGAGTTAGTAGCCAGCAAACGGAAAGTGTCAGTTGTAGTGTTTTTTGTTTTCAACAAAAGAAAATATTGTCTCTTAAGATGCTTCTTTTCTGCTGTTGAGTTTTGCAGGAGTTCATAAGCTGCTTAATTCTACTTCCAAGTCTCATGGACTTGATGCCGCTTCCCATAGCAAAGCCAAGCCCTGCAAGGTGATGAGACAAATTCCAGCAGAACAATTCTTTTGCTAGTTTTACAGAACTAAGTACTAGCTGAGAGCTTTGCATGGTTATGCCTTCTTTTTTTCTTTTTTTCTTTTGTTTGTTTTTTCCCCCCTGTAATTTTCTTAATTTCTGGTATTGCTATACTCTTCCTTTTCAAGGAAAACGCGCTTTGAAGCCTGGTGGATTGCTTTTGGAAAATAACAGCTTCCATGTCTGACAATTGTATTTGTTTTCCATGCTTTTTTTCCCCAAGATTTTTATCAATCTCTGACAGCAGAATAAGTGGTGGGACATTCACTTTTATGTCTCTACTTCCTTAGAATGCACATAGAATAAAGCACTGTTGGTTTTGGTTTTTTGAGAACACTCTTTCTAGCGACCCAATCTCCTTGAAAAGCTTTGTGCTAGTAGAGTGCTGAGTAAACTCAAGGGCATATATTTGGCTAACCACAGGTATTTCAGCTGTGAAGGGAAAGTGGATTTGAATTGCCAGCAGCAGAGAGATTCTAGGAACAGGTAGATATTTCTTGTTTTTCAGATTTATGCTACTGGAATAAGAATGCATGATAAGGAATATCCATACACTTATTTAAAGTAACCCAAACAGTTATATGCAGAGACTTTTTCTGCTGTGATTTCCTCTTCTACTTTGTGCATTACAGCCTAATGCTGTGTACTAACTAAACCTTTCAAATAGGTATGAAGAGACAATATAAATGTTTTCTTCTCTCTTGTGCTTTTGAAATGTGCTGCATTGGTTCACTTAACTGTTCAGCTGCTAGAAGTAGTTTTTCCCTGAGGAGTGGAAAAAGTTCTGTACTGACAAGTGCTGAGATATTATTGATTCATTCATGAATTGATTGGTTGATTTGAACTGGCTTCCTTCTGTTACCATAGAATATAGTAGATTTATTATCCATCACCACTGATTTTGAAGCTTTTCTTGTACCTATTTTAATCATTTGAAATACCAAATAAAAATTGCCATTCTGTCATCTGAGAATAATTTCTTGATACAGCTGCTAAATATAGGGACTACATAATGTCACAGAAATACCTTGTATTTTAACATCATTAAAAACCTAAAGGTTGTAAGAGAGAATACAGAAAATTCCAGTCATGTTGTGTCTATATCCCCTCTTTTCTCCTTGGAAATTTGCCACAGTTTGAAAGTCACAGTTTGTTTGTAAGACTATATCTCAGATAATTTTCTTAAACACTGTTCTGAACTGTATGGGTACTCTGGGGGGAGGGAGTGGTGTTGGTGGTGAGAGTTATATATATATTTCCTTGAAACAGTGCAATGTTTGTTTGGGGATAAGTGTTTTTAAGTTTCCATCAGAATGCATATGGTATCAACCTTGTTGAGGTACCAACAGCTTGTATAATACATTTAACATGTTCTTTGGACTTAGCATTTCACTCTTCATTTTTGTTTTGTTCAGTTACACTGCATCAGTTTTATTGGTACTTCATAAAGTGGAGCTTTTCTTTCTGTTTAAATATAAAACTGTTTTGATAAAATTAATTTTGCCTACAGACTTTCTTAATCACAAACTTTCATCCAGTCTTTATTATCTCTAAGCAAAACAATTTTTTCATACAGATTACCCATATAATGTCCTTTATAACCAATGTATATCTATTGAATGCATCCGCAGATTTGTAAGAGTGGAAATAAGTAGGAGAATAGAGTATTTTAGTGTTAACTGTGGAAACGACTTGTTTGGCAATGGTTTTTTTGAATGATTTCATGGAACATTTTAATTATGCAACAACTTCAAAATTTTTTGAGGAAAACACAGTCAAGCAAAGCTAACGTTTTATTTTTTGAAGGCTCTTTGAGCATTGCTATTTGAACTTATACAGGTGGCCATTAGAATCTTCCTTTTATGTGCATCACTTGTTGAAGTAACTGACATTTTCAGAACCGTATTATAATGTCTTTTTGTTGGGGAGGGCGTAAAAGGTGTATGAAGAGTACAGTAATTCCTTCAGTATTATCCACAGACATGATAATATCCTGGAAAACGTAAAAAGAACCTCTGGAGTTCAGAGGGCACAATCAGATAAAGTTATTTGTCAGTTCTGTGGTTCTCTGCAGAGCTTGAGTACACCTGGTGCATAACATACAGTCATGCATCTGCTTTCATCCAGAGTACAAGTTAATTATTCTGTTCTGCCTTGTACCTCCTGGAGCTGGCAACCTCAGTGCAGGCCAGTACTTTCTGATTAGGCTGTAGTTTGATCCTATTTGGCCTGGGTAGAGACTGCATAGGCAAGTAGGAAGGATGTATTCCTTCTTCTCATGTGCAGATCTTCACACAATGGGATTTGTAGAGGCTCATCTGATAGCCCCAAAGAGGACTTGGATTTTGCTTTACTAAATGCTCTAGGCATTGGGGAAAAAAAAAAAAAGACTGTTCTCTTCCCAAGCTTAAAGTCCTGAAACAAATGCTTGACAAATTAATACGGACTAAAATTCAAAACAGGTTTCTGAAAAGATGGAACACATTGAGTTTTTTCACCTTTCTCCTCCTTTACTTGCCAGGTCAGAGGAGCCACCCCAGAAGCAGAGTATCTTAAATCTTTTCAGCCTGCTTGAAAGTAATTGGTCCTCAGTTGCTGCTTCTTCTGCAGTTATGGGATGTATTAATCTTTCAAAATGCAGATTTCCTATGGGCCAAATGAAACTTTGAATGGCAAC
>VXBX01006006.1:13201-30352 GCA_013400415.1 Scytalopus superciliaris | reverse complement strand
AAAAAAAAGAAGACACTGAGGAATGCAAATATTAACAGGGGGAAGCCTGGTTGTGGGTAGGGATGCAGATTGTCTCCTGTAAAATTGAATGCTGAAACTGCTACATTATCCTGGTATAGTCTAACTTATGGTTATATCATTTTGGCATGTAAGTCCTGAGCACTGTATTTCTTAGTAGGAAAGCAGGACTTCTCAGGGTTTTGGATGAACTTTTTTTTTTTTCATGTTTCCTTTTAATTTATTGTTATAGTGATTATGTGAAGAATCAGTGATCATTTCCCCTTGTAAGATTTTGCTTCATACTCTTAATTCCTTGGTATGCTCTGCTACTTAACATCCTGTGCTTTCACCAAGACTGGGACTGCCTTATCCAGGAGCACTTTCTACCATACACAAGAGGCACAGCTGAAACTGCTAAAAACAATTTGAAATCGTTATGAAAACCAACCAAAAAACCCAAACCACACCATGATGGTTGGCCCTTCCCTCCCATATTGTATTATGTGGAAGGCTTAAATGTAGCTTGTAAATTAAATTTTAAAAAGTCTCCTTTCATTATATTTGAACTGTATATGAAGAAAGATCTTGACTATGATGGGAACTTCAGTCTCTTTTATGGATACCACTTTCCACCTTTCAGAGGGAGTTGACTTAACTCCCCGATCAAATGTTAGTGATCATTTCTTTTCATGTTGCTTTAGAAGTATGGGAAGATTTGAGTATTACACTGCTGCTAGCACTGTGGAAAAGCAAATAGAGAAGTGGAACAGGATGAATGTTATAATTCATTTTAACCCCCCCCCCCCCTAATTACAGATAATATTTGGTTATTTTTCCAAGTTAAACTGGGTTTTCAATGGGAAATTTATCTCAATATATTTTCTGGTGAAGTTTTTCTCCCCTTAACTTTCAGTTCATAACTGTGAGTCATCTTAACTAATACCCACTACAGTAATTTTTTATCAGCTGATGTACCTGAGAAAGCTAAATAATGCCTATGTTAACTTGAGGATAATGATGCCTCTATTTTCTTGTTCTTTAGAAGTTTTGGTATGGTTATTTATTTTAGTGTAGTGTATTTCTCACTTGCTAGCAGTTTTTATTTGAAATGTATGAAATGCAAATCTGATAGAGTTGAATACTTGGATCCATTTTTCCATTGGTGGTGATACATGCTTTTGAACTATGAGTGGCAGTAATGATACACACCTATGATGATTAATGGTCTTTTATGAATGTGAGGTTTTCAAAGGTAGAGATGCAACAACTGCCAAACACCTATTAAAGTTTGTGACACAACAGCTCTCAAACACTGTTGTATCTACTCTCATTGTTGCTTTTTACAGCCTTCCTCTTCACAGGCCTCTTAATTTGGACATCTGTGCACATACCTGGTGTTGAAAGATTTCAGGTTTCACTAACTTCCCCACCAGGAGAGTTGTGTGTATGTTTTATGACACTTTCTGTCCCTAAAGTGAATGTGTGCAAGTGCATCAATAGGAACGCTTAGCAGTGCCTTCAGTAAATCAGTGTATGCCATAGCTCCTGCTGCTTTGGGCAGTCAATTGACCACTTGTTAGAAGCTGGGAGGTTCTGGAGAGACTGCTGGGAGAAGGGCAGAGAAAAATCTTTGTATAATTTGTCTTGCCTGTTATACTGCTTCCTGAAGCAGGTTTTATGATCACCTCTGAGGCAGATGTTGGCCTAGTTGGTTTGACCCAGCATGTCCTCTTGCTTTTATGCTAGCATCATATTTGATAATCCCACGTGGCTGCCTCACTGAGATAGTTTTTTAAACACAAGCCTGAGGGAGACATAACTAATGCAGCCTT
The DNA here is from genome assembly GCA_013400415.1 of Scytalopus superciliaris. Classification (NCBI taxonomy): domain Eukaryota; kingdom Metazoa; phylum Chordata; class Aves; order Passeriformes; family Rhinocryptidae; genus Scytalopus; species Scytalopus superciliaris. Next base: position 28,520 of record VXBX01006006.1, on the reverse strand, counting down.
TTTGAATAGCTTTTCATTAAGGTCGCTGCTGTGGCAATTTAAGTTCATTGCTGTTAGGCATGGTGTCTGTTCACTCTGTGCTGTAGTGATCTTTTCTTTAGAGTTGACTCCCCTGAAGGGCAGCAAAGCTCTTTCTCTCCCGTCCTACCCTTCTCCCATCCCCGCCCTTTCCTCAGTTTGATTTGGCTTTGTTCTGATTCAAAATGACATGAGACTTCTGTTTCTGTGACAGAAATGCACCCACACAAGAAGACTACATCCCCTATTTTAAACAGTAGCTGTTGTGCAGACTTGTTTATGTTTGTTTGCTGTAACGGCTGTGTTTGGAATCTTGGCTCTCTGTATCCCACGGTCCGCAAGGGGGAGTTCTTATTAGTTGTAAAATTGTATCCATTGTTAATTTTGGTTTAGTATTATCTACTGCAAGATAACTAAGAAATTAATCCCTTTTCGCTATGACTGTAATCCTTCTATTTGCTCTGTGTAATAACAGCCTTTCAGACTAGTATTGCTCCATGTAATTATATTGGCACAATTTGCAAGTTTGAATCAGAAGTAATTGACATTTATGCCATATGTTGTTTGATACTATTTCAGGCAAGCAATTTTAAAAAGCATTTGAGGATGCTTTAGAACGATAGAAAAAGTCAGCTTCCATCACCTGTTCTCCTTACCCATTGTGAATTTAGGCTGTTGGTCAGTAGACCATTCTGTACCAGAAATTTTTCAGATTGTTTTGGGTATGCCTCTCTGAATTGTTTAGGCAAACTTAAGCAATCTATCAACACGTGTAAGGAGTTTCCTTCAGAAAAGAAAACATAGATCTTTCTGCCCTATTCCTGCAGCAATTTCTTGTAAGTGGGGTGGTCTCATTCCTTGCTGTGCTATCAGTGTGCTCCCAGAATGTCTTTCATTTTGGTATTCTGTAAGTTTTGGTACTTGCCGGAATTCTGTGTGGACTGATTCAGGATGCCAAACCTGGAGGAAAAAAAAAAAAAAAAAGCTTTAAAGGTCTTAAACTAATTATTTTCTTCCAGTTTATTTCCATGAAGTGTGGTGCTAGAGCCTGTATACCCACCAAAATAGTCTGTATTAAGACTGTTGTGTATCACACAGGCAAACTCAGAAGGAACAGATGGGTTTTGTTTGTTAATACAAAATAAACACTGGCAAATCATATACTACATTTCTGAGTTTCCATACCTGCAGAATTAGATCTCTTCAAGGTACAATAGTCAGGAGAATTGGGGCTTGTGTTATTTGTCTGGTTATCAATTCTCTCATCAGTTCATTTTCTGCAGTTTTCAACATTTTGTCTCAGTGGGGACACTGAAGCCAGTATGACTCTAGGCAGGTGTATCTGCATTTTTGAAGTGTCTCAACAGAGTCTAAACCAAAGCCAAACCACCTAGTTGCTGTTATCTGCCATGTGAATCAATGTATTTTCTCCCTGTAGTTTCTTCCTTCTCTCTAAACTTTTATTTATAACTTAGGTATTACAAACTAAGGAACGAGTTAGTTTCCTTTATTTTACTGAAGTGGCATTCCTGTCAGGTATGTCTGTAACAGTAATGGTGTTAGTAAAATGGCGATTATAAGTGGAGTGATATTTGCTTATTAGTGCTAGGAACCATTGTTCTGCATCTTACCCAGGTTCACTGGGCAGATGTTCAGAGCTCACAAACACACAGCTTCTGAAGTTGGTGGAGGAACAACATGTAGAGTTTTGAGAGAGAAACAGGAATTATCTTAGTACTTACTGCTGAGTGTTGAGTTGTATAGCATTATATTTAAAATCTCAGCGACTAGAACTGTGCTAATGCATTAGAAATGTGGTTTTCATTTATCTTTTAGAAGTAAAATATCTATTTGCCCTTCTAGAAGAAGGCTGGAAAGTGTGAATTGGGTGAAGTATAGCTTGAAAACCTGGAAGATAAGTAAAAAGAGCTCATAATTAATTTCAGAGGATTTTGTTGGTTTTGAGTGACTCACGTGAATTCTGGGAGTCAAGCCTCCCTTTTGTGTTGAGCAGCTAAGCAGGCTGAAGGCACTGGAAGGGATACAAGGATGGCAGGGGGAGCTGGACAGGGCTTTCTCATCTCCCTGTGAGGTGCAGGGACTGTTGCAAGCAGCAGGTCAACTGCTTCTTCCTGCCAGCCCTGTTAGGTGTCCAAGCTGAATACTAGGAAGTAGTAGTTTTAGGACAGAGACCTCATTTTCTGATTGTGTCAGTAATATGAAGTAGTGTTATTGCAAATAGAGTAACTGTCATCATCAATATAATTCTGGCACAACAGAATGCTCGTCCAGGACTGGGGTTTTCAAATGCTTCTGTCAATTTACATTGTTTCAAGGTGATTGATAACAAACTTTTATTTTGCAACAGTTCAACAAATGCATATCTTTTACTTGTGGGAGAGATGCTTCTCTTCTAAAATACTTTTTTTCTGACATTAGGATATTGCTAAACAAAATCTCATTAGAAAAAAAGATAGGGGTTTTTTTCTTTAGTTCTTTGCTCATGTCATGTTTACACTTGGTAGCTTTCACTATGCCAAAAGGTATCTGACATGATTACATTCTCAGTTTTTTTAAGGAACGTTGAGTTGCAGTATATTGTTTCACCACTAAATGTCTCTGAAAACCATATAAAGTGCCAGGAACAGTAAGTACATCACAAGTAAGGAGCGGAAAACCTACACTGTTCTATTGAATTCCACAATTGTCACTGGTGACAGGCACACAGCGAGTTGTCCCAAATTATACTTTCTGTGATGTGACATATTCTGATAACTGGCCTTTTTCTTTAAGTTATTCTGCTTCTTTCTACTTCACATACTTACAGAGTACAAGCCTGGAATCAACTATTGGACCACGTATCCTCCTGGTCATTTGGTTCTCCCTGGGTTGTCCTGGATAGAGCCTGCAATTTTACGTACAAGAGAATGTCCAGAATACAGCTAGGTTTCACCGGAAGACTTCAAGTGACAGATGCATTCCTTGTATCCCTTAGCAGTTTGTTCCTCTCTCTACTAACTCCTCCTCAAAAACTTTTTTGCCATGCTGAAAATATGAAAGTGGTGCACTTTGGCTTCTGCTATTGTTTCCTGATATATTTTGCTCAGTTCTGGTACAAGTGTATTTGAGGATCTAACATGTCCTTATAGTTATGATACCTTCTTAAAGAGCTCGTTCTATTGAATTTATCGAAAAGGAAAAGAATGGCTATTAGAATGTTCTCTAGCTGTTCTTTCATACCTTCTGCAACTTCTCTGCATTCTTCTGGACATGGGGACAACAGTCCTTAATCAGACTCATTTGCAGAAGTACAGTTCTCACTGAAGAGCAGTGGCAGGAAAAAGAATATGAAGTTTTGAATTTGCTTTTTGAATCTCCTTCTGAATCATATAATTTTTTCTTTGCAGTGGTGACTATTCATGTAATCTGTTGTCCAGAGTACCCTCTGTCCACTTGATTTTTCTGCTGCCCATTCTCTAAATTTTCTCCTGAACTTCTACACAAAAGATCCAAACTTTCTTATTTCCTGAGATGTATTTGTTGTGCTGAGTTTTTTTTTTTTTTTTTTTTTTTTGATCTGGCAATTATTAAGCACCTTGAAAACGTTTAATCCTAAACTGATTGGCCTCAATCAGTTAAATACCTAATCAAAGGTAATCAAGCTCTTCATCATGTGCAGATGATGTTCAGTAGTGAAACAGACCAGGACTTTGGCTTGGAGAGTAATACTGTTTTTATACATGGATCTGGGCTGTTTGTTTTAAGACTTTAGCTTACTTATCAGCACGTGCACATCCGCTTCAGGAAGGTCTTGAGATATTCTATACAATGAATTTATAGGTCTTCGAATCCTATTGTAATGGCTTCTCTATTTGTTTGTTTCTGACAATAACAGAGTAGAAATTACTTTTTTCTTGAATTTTGGACATTATTGAGCTGTTCTGTGTGAATTATTTAATTGCTTAAAGAATGATCTATAAAGTACTGAATAAAAAAGGAAAAATATTCCCAACAACAAAAAAAAATCCAAATGAGATTCAAATAAAATTGTTAAATGTTGATAAAAGACATGACTTGTGCTTAAAACATAGTTGACATTTATTATTGGGTTTTAGAATAACAATTTTTATTGGAGTTGAGTTTGTTACAGATTTCCAACTCTTCATGCTTGTGGTGAGGGAAATATCTCTATTTTGGCTATTTTCAGTGAAAAATGTTTACTTCCCAGAATCAAAGCTTTTCGCACAAACATTTTGTCAAGAAAATTTTCTTTGGGTTGAGGCAAGGAAGTGTTTTTGGAGGTATGGATGACAGAGTAGATGCATTTGATGACATCCAAACCAGGGGCCTTGGCAGAAGGCAAAGACTGTATGTGTCCTGGTGGCAGTCACCTGGTCCCTTGAGTCAGGTTGGAGTTAGATGGGAAATAAAACTCTCACCTTGCTCTGGATTAAGTCTTTCAGATGCCTAATTCTCCCCCTGCTCCCCCTCAAGTCTGATGAGGGAAAAGGACAGAGCTATTACAGGTTCACAGAATGGCTAAGATTGGAAGGAACCACAGTGGGTCATCTGGTCCAACATACCTGCTCAAGCATGGTCATCCTAGAGCACATTACACAGGATTCCATCCAGATGGTTCTTAAATATCTCCAGCAAGGAAATTCCTCACCCTCTCTGGGCAATCTGTTCTTGTGCTCAGTTACCTGCACAGTAAAAGAAGTTCTTCCTCATATTCAGGTGGAACTTGCTGTGCATCAGTTTCTGCCTGTTGTCTCTTGTCATATTGGTTGGCACCACCAAGAAGAGCCTGGTTCCATCCTCTTGGCACCTTCCCTTAAGTTACTTATACACCTTGTTGAGGTCCCTTCGTAGTTGTCTTGTCTTGAAACTGAACTGACACAGCTCTCTCAGCCTGTCCTTGTAAGAGAGATGTTCCAGTCCCTTAATCATCTCTGTAGCCCTCTGCTGGACCTGCTCCATGTCTTTTGCTGATGAACTCAGAACTGGATACAGTACTCCAGGTGTGGCCTCACCAGGGACAAGTGGTTGGGCAGGATCAATTCGCTCAACCTGCTGGCAATGATCTTCCTAATGCACTCTAGGATACCCTTGGCCTTCTTGGCCACAAGGGCTCTCTGCTAGCTCATGGACAGCTCATTGTCCATGGGGATCCCCAGGTCCTTCTCTGCAGAGCTGTTTTCCAGCAGGTGAGCCCCCAGCCTGTACTGGTGCATGGGTTATTCTTTCCCAGGTGAAGGACCCAGCATTTTCCCTTGTTGAGCTTCAGATGGTTCTTCTCTACTAATCTCTCTGACCTGTTAATGTCCTTCTGAAGGGCTGGACAGCCCTCTGGGGTATTGGCCACTCCCCCCAGATTTGTGTTGTCAGAAAACTTGCTGGGGAGGTATCTGTCTCTTCATCCAAGTCATTGATGAATGAGTTAAAACTGGGCCCAATTTGAACCTTGGGGGACATGCCTCCACCTAATGCTAGCCTAGAACAGTATTTTGGTTTGGGGTTTTAATTTGGTTGGGGATTTTGTTGTTGTTTGATGTTTTTTGTTTTCCTAAGAAGGAAAAGGGGCAGGGGTGGGGGTGGTTGGGGAAAGAAAAAGACTCATTTTTCCCAAGACTGGAGCAGAATCTGAGATCAATTACTATTGTCACATGAAATGTGAGAGTTTAGATTTTTGTCTGTTGGTTCCCCTGGTAAGTCGAGACCCTGGCGTCTGACAGTCTGTCAGCATCTCATAATGAGACCCTTCACCAACAGATTCACAAGGTTGGAGGGTGCCTTGACTACCCTCTTGGGCGGGGCTCAACAGAGTGAAGACTCCTCAGGGGATCCTGCCAAGGTGTTATCCACTACCAGCAAGTGCAAGGACTCACTTAAACAGCTTACAGAATAGCACTCTTTATTAATACAATTTGCAATAGATTAATAAGGTTCAAAGTTTGTCTGTGATAGTGTCTACTGCAAAAATGTGTTTAAATTAATCTACTGATACATATATTAAGCAAGCAAAAGCTCTAATATGAAGCAATCTACTAATATACTATGAGGTAAGCACAAATGAAAGCTCTAGTCCTAAAAGCAGCATTTAACATGCATAGAGTGTATTTCTCACCCAAGGCATCTCTGTGGGGTTGGAGAAGATGGACTCAATCCACTGACTGACCCTAGCAGTTTCATTGGAGGTCTTCTCCCACTTTCCCCCTATTCCCAACTTACTTCTATTTTCTTTATGTTTGTGTGGAATTTGAGTGGCTCTAGTCATAAATACCTTTTATTTCTGATGTTGTACCTGATGGGATGGGTTGGGGTGGTTGTGACTTGGCACCTGAGGAGGGAATTTGACATGGTTGTTAGCTTCAGCAGCAGAATATCTTGATTCTCCCTTGGCAGACAGGTACTGTATGGTGTCAGTACCACAGTGTTCCCCCATTCTGCTGGGATTTGAATGGAGAGGGGCCACACAGTCTGTTCCATGCTCCGTTCTGTTTCTCTGAGCATGTTTACTGTTGTGTTGGGGAGCATGTCAGCCTCAGTCTGTTCAGGGAGATGCAGCTGCTTTTTACCCTAAAATTCTGAATCTCCTCTAGATTTAATCCTACCCATCATCCCACATCTATATTCGACATTTTGAAGATATCACTGGCAAAATACAACTTGGTGTTTTCTTGATGAAGTGTTTCTATGCACCTACTGTTGATAAAGTGCATCTGTCTTTAAAAACCTGTTCGTAGAAATAATGGACTCTCCCACTGCAGAGAATTGCAGCCTTTAGAAAACACTCCATGAGGTCTGAAAAAGGCAAAATTTCTAGCCTGAAAATTAAAAGAAAAATAATAAAGCAAAGAATGAATAATTTGAATTATTACACTTTTTTTATTTAAAACATTTTTTTTAAAAAAGGCACCTGTTTAAATGAAGGAAGAAGCTAGGAAGCTGCTGAGGGCTGTGTGGCTCTCACTGACCTCTCTGAACTTGTGAAGGTGTATGTGCAGGGAACACTTGCCTGTCCGCCCTGTTTCAGCAAAACTTAAATGGAGAGACTGCTTATGCTACCTGTTGCTGCTGAGCTGGCAGAAGTTTCAGCCGTTAGCAATTTCTTTCTTTTGGATGATTTATACAACAGCTATTATTTATCCCACTCATTATGCTGGAGACTATGGATGGAATATGCTGTTTAAAACCATCGCCAAAACAAGAATTGTACAGAATATTTAGTGCCTGGTCTTGCATGAATAATACCACTCAGCTAGGGATGTGTAGAGCAATGCTCCCTGTACTAATTTTGATCCTTTAAAAATAATTTACAATTCTCTAATAAGACATATTTGCATGCAATTTTAATTTGGTAATTTATACAGCAAGTTATAAATCTGACACATTTTAAGATTGTAATAAGCTTAATTTTTGATGTTGCCTCTTTTACAGTCCTTGCAATAAGCAGCTCACTGGCAAAAATCATGTACCTATGCTTGCCAAGAGATACATTTCTCTAGTTTTGAGGAAGGTGCTTCTAGATGTTGGAAGAAAAAATGCTTCATTTACTGTAAAGTTTCTAGCTTTACCTGTGATCTAGTTTATCAAAAGAATAAATTAATAAGTGCTTAAGGGAATAGCTTCAGCTAATATTAAACATTTTACCTCTCCTTATTTAAGTATTTTCTTCTTTCCTTCTAAACCTTTCAAAAAATATTTTGTATTTAGGTAGTACAAGAAAATTCATAAAATGGCTGTGACAACTGTGGAATTAGGCTATATGCATTTGTATTACTCTAGAGGCTTCAATCCTCTGTTGTTTAGGCAGGTATCCCATCCTTATCTCAAAAGGGTGCTCATTACCCAAGTTTTAGAGCCCAATAAGGCACAGGCAAATGGTGGTTCCATGAAGCCTGAGTTTATTGCTGTTCTTCCTGCTATGGTAGGGAGAACAAATTTAATATATCCTGCCAAGACTAGAGAGACAGGGTAGAGTTGTTCTGTTTATATAAACTTCAGAGAACTAGAGAATGTCAGGGTTCAGCCCTCCTCTTGTTGGGAAGTTTACAAAATCATTCAGAGTTCTGGCTGTTGTTGTCATTTCTCTTGTTCAGCAGAGCTGGGTCCTTTCCAGGCATATTGGGAGCAGTTGAGTGATATTGTGTAGCCTCTTTTTCTTCATTCTTTTCTTGAGAATATTTGAAATAAATCTAGTGTTACAGAACAAAGGGTGAGGATGTGGAAGAGTTTGGAGCCTGTCAACATGTAAAATTCCTGTCACTGTTACTTTTGGCATGGTTTTGTCTAAGCAGCACAAAAAGATTTCCATGTACTTGATTTAAACACATGAAAAAAAAGGTCAGAAATCTGGGACTTGTCACTGGTGCAGAGATCCATGTTGGTTAAAAGAGCTTATTCTTAGTCTTAACAAAATGGTGGATTTTTGCTTTCATTCACACTACTGTAAATCATAACTCCACTGCAAGTTTTGATTTATTCCAGAATTACATGGTGGCATGACTGAGGGCAGAAGTTGCTACATTAGTTTTGTCTGAGAGCAAAGGCTGAGTACCCAGATAACTGAGTCATTAGACTTGAAGAAGTAAGTTATTCCCTGTATTTTAGTCTCTTTCCAAGAAAAAAGATTATAAGAGGTTGTTGTGGTTGTTTGTTTATAAGATTTGTAAGGATTTGCAGCCAGCCTTGCCTGCCCCTGTAACGAGCCTCTCTATGTGAGCTGTGAGCCACTGCCTGTGGCTTATGCTGTGGAACTGGTGCCCAATTGGGTGATTTGAATGTCTATACTTTGGCCTAGTTCCCTCTTTGTTTTTGCTGTTACTTTTCCCCTTTGCTTATGCCAAAATTTTCCTCTCTGTTGGGTATTTGCCTCTCTTGTCTCTAGGAAGGGTCACCTCAAGGCACCTCCTTCCAAGCTGGTACGTGCCAAATACTGGAACAAGCCACAGAGAGACTTGGGTGCAGGGAACAAAGCAGGTCTGCAGCTGCTCTGCCCCCTCCTATCTGTCACTTACAAGTTCATAAGAGCCAAGCCTGAGTTTTACATTGATTTTTTTTGATTTATCCCTGTGTATATAAATAAAGGCAGTTACCTACTGAGGGACGTGGATTCTTGCAGCATATTTCTATTACCTTTTTTTAATAGGTCATCTCAGTGCTTTCCTTGCTTTTGTCAACCAGGAAATTTTGAATGGTTTATATATATAAATGTATTTAAGCATCAGTGTGCTCTTGTGATACCTGGATGCCAGAGTGAGAACTGCAGTTGTGGTACATTGCTACTTATTTGTCTAGTTTTGGAAAATTACACTCTTTTCACCTTCCCCAAGATAGTATAGGACTATGGGATGCTTCTATTTAGATGCATTTAGTTAGGCTATTGGCATTACTGAGGTGCTTCCAGAGCATCTATTACAATAGTATATTATTCTAATTGCTACTAAAACTTTGTCTTCCAAAACCAAAATGATTTCAAGAATTGCAGGCAAACTACTTATGCTAGAAAACTTCCAGGGTGACCGGTTCTGCATTTGTGGTCACACATCTCAGCAGAAGATGAGCACCCTCTCTTCAGACTTACTGTCGATTCATAAGGACTAGCAAGAAATAGAACACTTACACCCAATATCCTTTGCTTTGCCTTTTTTATTTCACCTGATGAAATGTCTTCACTGAGAAGGTAATATAGCTTTTGCATTCATTGTTTGTGCCCATTAAATATACTTTAGTCTGAGATACTGAAATTAGTAGGAAAATTGTACACTTTGAGCACCATTTCAGTTTTCCTACATTAGCTCTGGTCTGATGTTTCAGCTTACTTTTAAATCTGTTAATAATACTTTTGACTGCTATAAATACTTAGTTAATGCTTTATTATTAATAAAAGTATTGATGTGTTAGCCATCTGTGTTTATAGGCATTATATCACTGTAAGCAGTGATTTTCCTCCTAGTTCTATAATAATTATTTTTTCAAGCATTTTTGGTCCTTGGTTAAAAACCTTTAAATTAACCCCTTTTAATGAAAATTATAGAAGTAATGTTTGTATGATTTTGTATAAGGCACCTGTCAGGCTCCTTTTTAGCACATGGGAAAGCAAGAAAGTGCACCTCAGCTGTTCCATGAAAGGGTAATAGAGGAAAATGCAAATGAAATTAAGCCAAGAAAATTTGAAAGTAAACATTGACAACAGTTCTGTAAGTGATGCCTATAAACTTATGCAATTACATCACAAGAAAAGTGCTATAGCTTGTGCTATTTTTTTTCCTTACAAATCAGGCAACAGGGAAGACAGATCTTCACTCTAGGAATCAAACTGCAGTTTAACTGTGTGACTTCTTACAGTCAACATTTTCTTTTAAGTCCCAGGACTGTACCTGTGCTGTGTATGATACAGCATGAATTTGACAGCAGAATGGGATGATAAGATTTAGGAAATGTCTTCCCTCCCACCCCACTCTTCCCAACCCATAAAGGTTTTTATTTCCTTCAGGGGAATAACTTGTTTCCTTCGGTATAATTCTATTTAGATCTTTGACAGATCTGTTCCTTTTGCCTTTGAGGTGCTTTTACAAGATAAATTGTATAATAATCACAGAGTGCTGGGGCTAGATGCTGCCACCAGCTGGATGTGGATGGTGGCAAGGACAAGCAGCCTGGATGAATAGCTGCTGCCTTGCCTTTTAACCTGATGCACATATGCTGTGTAATGCTAATGGCAAAGGAGTTCTCCCTGCCTGATAAATCCTTGCCTGTAGTTCTGTTGGGATGGAGGCGTTGGTGTCACATCTTTCACTTCACACAACTGGTTTAGTAAAATTGTAGCTTAAACTGGAGATCACAAAACGAACCTGCTTGGCTGAAGAAAGGAAGTTATTAGCTGTTAGTTTGCTATTTGTTTCCTTTCAAATCAAGCAACAGGGAAGACACATCTAACTCTAGAAAATAAGCTGCTCTTGAAATAGTATTTCCATTTGTGAGAATTCAAGTCCTTTTCTACCTGTGTGCTCTTCTAATGGCTGATAAAGAAGCCCTTTACCTGTAAAGCCTGAGTAAATGTACTTACGTCACCTGTAGAAGATGAGGGTAGCTACAGCAACCTGAAAAATTGGTGCTGAGGAGTGTACAAGTCAGTTGTGATTACTGTGAATGAGAGTAGTTGACTGAAGTGCTTTTCAGGGAAAAAAAAAAAAAGCTTGTTATAAAATGTTTTATTTTTCCCTGTAAAAAAGATAGGAAATACAGCTGTCTTTAAAGATTTGTACATCCTCCTGTTGTATCTTGGTGGAATTTAGACACAGATTACCTTAGCATATGTAGTTGTCATTTAAAAGCTATCAATAGGAAAATACTGTGGTTTTTAATTAAAAACTGTTTTACTGATTATGGACATTTACCAATATGCTGTACTGTAAGTGAATAATAGAGGAGTACAGAAATAAGTATATCTTGTGGGTTTAAGTGAGGAGTTTTATAACATTATCACTGGTGTTTAGTTCATGTGATTTCATAAGCTGAAGTGTAACTTAATGCATCTTCTGTTGGGAAAAGATACTCAGCTGTTTCTCAGCTTTGATAGCTGAAGGAAGTGAAATTTTTCCAAAGCCCTGAAAAAACATCTGTCCTGACTTGTGTGAGTATTTGATGAAGCAAAGCCACCTAAGATGTGAATAACAATGCCTCATTAGCTATCGTTTGTTTCAGTTCGGTTTTGTCATTGCAGTCTGTTTCAGTTCACAAGTTAGCATGGCAGTGGCCTTTTACTGCGTTTCAATTTTTTCAGGGAACAATAGCTAGCTGATTTGGAGGTCTCAGACCAGATGGCAAAAAACTTGAAGTTTGATTCTGATTTTGCTTACATAAGGAGAAATAAAGAATAGTAGTGTTCATACAAGTGAAACTTCATGTAGAATAAAATTATTTCAGATGCAGCAGAATGAAACCCATAGTGTTTTCCCTATTCTCCAGCAAGTCTTACAGAGTCAGACTTTGAAATTATTCAATTTGAATTGCATTCACATGGCACTTTAAATTTCTAAGCAATCTCAACCTTTGAATGCTTCAATTAATGTTCTGAGACAAATTGTACGCTGATGCAACTCCTTTGAGGTTGGAAGACTTAAACTTGGAATTAAATTGGCTTCTAAATTTTAATTTGTTTTAATCTTTCTAGATCAACATAAAACAAATTCCCACAGAACTGGTATGTCACATGTATTTATATTTTCTTTTAAAATTAACTTGAGTTGTATTCCAATCTGGATTTTACACATACTGGTTTCATCTTATGTTCTGCTTTTTATTCTATTTCTTTTATCTCGTGGTATTTGTCCTAATTATAATTAGGCTTTATATGATTTTTTTGAAGGCAAAGAGCTTCAAAAGCCATAATTAAGCTGTGCAGCATCTTTCAGAATGAAGAAAGTGCCGTCAAAACCCTTGGGAGTGATCAGTGTATCTAGTCGAAACAAAGATGGATTCTTTTCTGGATTTAAGATGTTGGAACTTTAATCATTATCTCAAAGTAGTAGCCACTAATCCAGATATGAATTAAAAGGATGCAGTAAAAATATTTTCTGAGAATTATTTTTGCAACATCATAATATATTTTGTTCCGCTTTTCAGTGTAAACTGGTGAGAGATTGACCAGTGAATTGTACTTACAGCATCTTGAGGTTGATTCCTATGAAGTGTAGAGCAGCTGTGGTGAGGGAACCTCCTACAATGTCTCAGTATTGTTTGAGATGCCCACCTGAGTTACAGCCACTGCAACACATCTGGGTAATGTCAGTCTTTTGTGAATGCTCAGTAAATCCCTATGTCAGAGAGAAAGTTGTTGTCTCATTGTGGAGAAGGGGGGGGTGGGGGGTGAAAGGCAGTTTCATCCTGCTAAGAGCTTCCTCAATGAACCCTTCTCTTCTGTTGACCTGAATTTACTTACCCTATGTATTTTTTTGGGTTTCATTTTAATTTTAGTATGTAAAATGAACCGTCTGGCCAATAACTGTGCTGCTTAAGGGTGCTTTGGAAGATCATGGGTATGTTATGTTGACACTTGAGTCAGCAGTTGTCTTGCTGTACATGTGTCAGGCTGACTGAGGCTTTGGCAGGCAGCCAAAAGCCATCTGTAGCATATTTCTTCACAGAACTCTGCTGTAGTAAGAAAGGATTTGTAGACTTTAGTTGCCAGACTCTCAGTTTGTGAAATGCATCTTCAGTATCTTTTGACTTTGGTCTTTCATAGTAATTTTTGTTCAGCTTGGTCTACAAAACTCAGATTTAAACTGGTGATTTAACTAAATGCGAAACAGATACAGCAAGTGTGTAAAGTAAACCTGTGCAAGCCATAGCCACCTCTCCATTGTGGTAGCTGGCAGTCCTCTGCACAGCAGGGAGAGCACAGGCAGACAGTGGGTTTCACCAGAAAACAAGTATTCTGCTTGTGCATGCATGTAGAGGTTTTAACAGTCTGTTTTGACCTACAGTGGAGAGGAGGCAGATACATACAGAAATATTTGTCAAAATCACTTTTTCGGAGAAGCACTTGATGCAGAGCAAGCATCAAGTAAGAACCTGGCGCCTCCATCAGTCCAGATAAGTAGGAGTCACAGCCTTCAACTTATTCTGGAACAATTCACCTTACAAAAATAACAGTTGTGAAAATTGTCCCCAAAATTAAATGGTCCCAGAAAAATGTGTTTAGAGAAATGAAGTTATTCTGCTCCTGCTTTCAAACTGCAGTGAGATTAACTTCAAATGAACTCAGAAATGAAAAAAGGCAATTTAAAATGTTATCAAATTCCATTTGAATTACAAAACAGCACCAGGAGGAAGTAATTTTATTGTTCTGAGCCAAAACATTCAAAAGGTTAGGGTTAAAAAGACAGACTTGTGATTTCTTTTGAATACTTGTGACTATGTGGTCTGATACTGCATTTAATTACAGAGTCACATAAACACTTTTTCTGGAAGTGACTCATTCTTTGAACAGAATTTGGAGTTAATTGGTGTGTGTTGGTTTTTTTCATCCTCTTTCAACACATGGTTGAAGGCTTGAACATACTACATGTTACTGTTATCTGCTCTGAAGGCCATGCAGTACTGTATGTGCTGTGCAGTTAGAATCAGGAATGCTTTAGCAAAAACACAGTTTTGAGATAAGCGGGGCTGTTTTGCAGCTTGAAGATAGGGAACCTATGGCATAGATATGGAAATGAAAGTATTTTAGAAAAAAAATCATAAATGAGCTGAACTGTTTCAGTTGGAACACACCTACAGAAGTCAAGTCCTGTGGCAAAAGGATGACGGTTTGGACAGAAACCTCCCATGGCAGTGTTTGCTAAAATGGAAAGAGGCTGAAATAAACTCACCTAGAGGAAGCATCATTCCAAATACTGAACAGGGCTCTAGCCTTCTAACTGCAGCAGACTTGCTTGTTGATGGTTTGACAATACACCATGTTTCATTCAGCATTTTCTTCTCTAACTATTTTATTTGTGTGTTTTGTCTGAGAAAAAGTTGAGTAATACTGGAATTATATTTAAGGAAAAAAAAAAAAAGAAAAAACCCACAAAAAAATAAGTGTAGGGGTATGGCAGAGATGACTCATGAATAATATATGTCACCTTATATTCTTATATTAAACACAATGGATACACTTTGAGGTCCTCTTTAGCAGCATATCTTTGCAGTAAGAGTCTGGTGAGTGATCAGTGTTGTACGCTGTGTTGTGCTAAGGTCTTAACATGGAGATGGATCACGAGTTGATAGCATGGTTATACCCTGCTGTTTACAATACCTGTTGTATTTTGCTTCAAATCACATCAGACCTGTTGCCATGATGCTTTTTATGCTTTTTTTTCAGCTTTGAAGATCAGGGGTACAAAAAAAAATATCTTGTTTCTGTTGTCTGAATGAAACATGTAATATGTACAGAAGCTAAACTACTCCTAGCAGTGGTGCCACAGTCAAGCCCTCATTGGGTGAACCATTAGGACTGAAGTTCATTTTCTTCTGGTTTACGGAGTTTTGCAGTGGTTTGTTTCATTAAGAGCTGTGGGGTGAAGAGTGTAAGCTGTTGGAATAAGCCCACACAGGCATATGCAAGTGACTTTGTATTGGTTTACAAGGGAGTTTGTGGCAGAGCAGCAAGTTGAATTTATGCTTTCTGAAATAATGCCTTAAAGACTGAGGAGAATAAACTCCAGGCAAATTTAGTAGGAGATAAGATAAGGAGAGCAGAAGCTTTAATGAACCTTCAGGCTCCAGGAATACATGTCCACAGGATCCCCCCCCC
>VXBX01006006.1:0-13088 GCA_013400415.1 Scytalopus superciliaris | reverse complement strand
CCCCAAGTTCCCAGGTTCCAAGACTTTATAATAATGTTCATCCAATCCCATTCTGTTATTCTCCCGGCCCTGCCCCGTTCCACCACTGACATGCCCCATCAGTAATTGAGTCTGGGGATTTGAGAACCTTTTTTCATCATCCTCATCTTCCTCGCAGCATGTTGGGTCCTTGGAGGCCTTCCAAAGTTCCAGATTTGGTGTTCTTCTGCCTATGTCTTAATCTTCTGGTGCAGGCTTCATGGTGCTTCTCTGGAATTCTACCTTGAAATGGAGACTAAACAGCTACTGGAGTTTTGACAGATTGTTATAGGATGGAGTTAGTATGTGTAAACATTAAGCTACTGAAGTTATTTTACTAGTACATTAAAACTACATTAACTTCTAAAATTTATAAAATTAAAAATCAAAAAGCTCTGAGGAATCAGAGAAAAAGGCTATGGTCCTGTCCATAGATACAGCCTAGTTTTACTCAGACTAATCTATAGAGCTGGATGAGACATCTTCCTAGGTGTTTATTTTTGACTGCCAATAGTAGAGGAATGCTAAAAATTAGAGCACACCCCTCTTCCATCCTCTATGGCATGTGCCAATTCTGACTCACCAGTGTCATTAGGAAAATGCATTTTCAGGAAGTAGTTGAACCTTTTTCCTGAGCAGCTGAATAAACTGCTTTCTTGAGGCAAATATTGTTATACTGTGGATGGAAGTCTTTATCGCAGTTTAGACTTTTTGCCTTCCTTTCCTCTTCCCCTTTTACCATCTGCTCCAACTCAGCCTCATACTGAAAGACTTCAGTATAAAGAAAGACACAAGATAAGTTGTCCTTGGAAGCTGGAGTGTGTATGAGAGCAAAGGCAATTTTTTTGCAGTTGGTCAGCATACAGCAGACCACGTCTGCAAATCAATAATGAAAGGGCAAGGTGTTTCAAACACCCTGAAAATCTGAATCCTACCAATAACCTGTTTTTCCTCTCTTTAGAAGAAGTACTAGTTAGTGGTCATTCTTCCTTTTTGGCACAAATACTTATTTTTTATTTCTTCATGCAGTCTTTTTGTGGATTTGATGAATGTAGAAAGGAGAAGGGAGAGCATTGTTTGGCAGCTGTTGGTGCAAGAGGATACAGGGTTTCTGGAAAGGCTGGGGAAGTATTAAACAGAAGGATCAAATACTTTTGGCAGTCCTTCACACACAGTGTGTTCTGAATATACCATTTAGCCTGTCTCCAGCCAGCTTTTGTGTCTGAAACACTTACCCTGACAACCAAAGCCACCTCCTTGCACACATCATGATCTGCAGAAGTGGATGGAGCAAACTACCTACTGGATTTGGTGCTTTTACTCACAATGAACTTCAATTTCAGCAGTTTTACTCCCTTGAGGCTGAAGATGGGTCTGGGTCTTCAGAGCTGGAAATGAATCTCATGTTGCCTTCCTAGAGCAACTGGAACATCATTGAATAGGATGTCTCTTACTTCTCCAGAGATCCATAGGCCTTAGAGCTCTATCTTCTCAATTAAACCACAACCCCTCTCTTTTTCAGTTTCCTGTGATTGGTGAAAGGTGGTATTTTTTGTTCTTGTTACCATTTCTTCTGGTTTTTTTTCTTTCTTCCTTTCTTTGTCATTACATGTATTTCTAGTGGAATTAGTGTTAACTTGTTTGCAGGTATCTGGAAAAGATTTTCCAGGGCTGGAAGAAATATTGTTTTTAAATCATGGCAAATTAACCTGTGTTTCAGTTCGTTCTGAGATGGTACTGGAGAAGAAATAAGAGAAAAATCCAGAACAAAATAGTATGGAAAGTGGTGAAGATTTCCACACCTGTTTTCTTGGTTAGCACCAAAGTAACCTCTATGAACTCCTTGATTTCCTTTACTCAGAAAAGGGAGAGTACAAAATTGTCAGCAAAAGAGGCCCCACACCCAGAACTGTGCTTAGCCAAAATCCCTTCTGCAAGGAAGATATTTTTGTCCTTGTTTTTGGTGTCACATCCCAGCACTCTTCAATAGCACAATGTGGATTTGTGTTCTTTTCACTGTTCTTGTTAGACTTTTCCTATACTACAGAAAAATACTGATTTATTGCTCGCATTTCGAGTTAGTCTTTCCGACTGATTTTTAAACTGGCAAATTTTGACTATGTTCGATTACTTTTTTGAGTATTTCATAATTCTTTAGCCAAAACCCCTGAAATGGACCCAGTGTGGAGTCCCTGTTCCTCACTATGCTCTGCAAGGTGGGTGGTGTCTGCTCATTTTGTTCAAAAGTCAGTCTCAGATATCTTCTTTGTGCTCACCCACTTGTCTGCGTCGGTGTGCCAGGGAGTAGATGTTTTGATTGGCAGACTGTATTTGAGGGTTTTCCTTGCAGAGGTTTTCACAACTCCCTCCCCCAAAGAGTCGCTTGCAAATGTTCTGCTGATGTTCAAGTAAAACTGTTTGCGTTGTGGTCCTTCACAGGGCTGTAGGAGTGAGTGCTGAAGAGCTGTGCAGAATTGGTTGGGTTGCAAATGACAATAAATCAATGACAACAGAAGAACAGAGTCAGGAATGAGATTTTGTCTGTGACTGTGGGAAGATTTGAGAGAAAGAGTGACCTCATAAAGGTTTGAGAAGTGCTCACCACCATTTCAATATTTCAGGAACCCAAGTAATATTGATTGTTTCTTTTTTTTTTTTTTTCACATTCTGGGATAAATATGAACACCTATAGCTCTGACTGCAGAGTGAGGAACTACTCATGCAAATAATTAAAAATGCACACCATGTAAAAGCAATTCATAGCAGCTGTCTTACCTTCTTGAATGAATCTCACTTGTCCAGGATTTCTTGACACTGAATAAGGGACAGGTAATGCAGAATAGCAAAAATATTGATGAAGTTACTTGCTTGACGTGCTATTAGAAAAACCAGGATGAAGTGTAGAACCAGACATGAAATTAAAACAGAGGACATAAAGTTCTACAATATATATATGTTTAATTTAATAAAACAGTATTTGAAAAATACTGTTGGAGGAATGGGCAAAACTTTGAGCTGTTTAAAGGATCAGACAAGTAGTTTCTGAATTTGCATTATGGCTGTCAGACCCAGCAAAGTCATGACCACACCAGATAACTCATAGACCTTAATGGACTCAGAGTCAGGGAAAACCATTCTTGATTATTACATTTACAGAGCTTCAGTAAAGATAAAATATTGATAATCTGCATATATCAAATCCATGTTGTTTGAATCTTTTTAATTTTATTTCTTTATTTTGTTAGGAGACAGAATGCAAATATTAATTTTATGGAGAAGGAGATGAATTGAAGGGAAAACAGGTCCCAGCCAGGTAGATCAGTCTTGGGATGGGAACATACTGTGCTGAATTGCCCACACAGTGCTGCCAACGTAAATGAGTCATGAGTACCAATGCCACTTCCATTTATAGATTCCTTAGGAACAGAGGCAGCTATACATGCCATTGAGTGGCAATTTTGTTAAAGAAGGTTTGCACTGAAAATGTTGAGTTCCACAAAACTGATTAAATCAACACAAGATGTCCAAAGTAATTCCCCTCTGAGAAACTACTGATGTTGCCAAATGCTGCTTCCATCCTCTAGGGAAGTTCCAAAGCTTCAATAATTGTTTCTGTCCCCAGAACACTTAAGCCATCAGGTATGTTCATATAAGACACCAACAACGAAATATTATGTTTTAGAATATCAATCTTTTGAAGTACAAACTTCTGAAAACACAATGTTTGATTCTTCTTTTCCTAAGAGAGTATTCCAAAATATTAACAGCAAATTGAATCAGATTCACATTCTGAAAATTTGCAGGCTAAAATGTTGCTAAGTTACAGTTATTTAATCTGTTAAGGTGGTCATAAACTAGGGTACCTTGAACTATATGAATATGCTGTATGTGGAGGGAGTCATATAAGCTGTGAAAAATGTTGTAGTGTAACACTTTCACAGGTTGAGAACACCATATGTAACGTGCATGTATTAACTTAATACTTATGGACATGCTTTATATATATGCATATACTTTAAATAAATTAACTGAGTATTTATTGAGAAACTAAGGATCTAAGGGAATAGGATTCCAGATTCCTCTTCCATTATCTTACAGAAGGAATGGTCTTCGTGGCCTACATAATCCAAGTTACAAAATACCCACTGTAGACGAGGCTTTTGTGCCTGAAATAATTATCAGGCGCTCTACTGAGATATTTGTTGCTTCTGTTACTTCCATTTAAAAGAATATTTCTCTTTATTCTTCATTCCACAGTAAAAAAGAATTTAGGGAATGCTGCTGTTCATACATACACACACACATGTGTGCGTATCAGTATGTGTATTTTTATAGTTATATCTACATCTAGGAGAGTCTCTCAACATCAGAATTTATCACTACTCAGTGGAGGAAGTTTCTGGCATCCAGATGAGAGCATCTGCCCTGGCAGAGCACACACACACACAGTGTGACATATTTAAGTCCTATGAATGTAGTTCAGGTTGAGAAATTGTCACTTGTGTCCTATATGAATGTCTTAACCTTGAGGCAATTTTTGGGATGTTACGATTTTGGTCTCTCTGGTGAAAACAGTTCTGCTTTATGTAAGTAATTAAAATACTAATTGAATCTGGATCTTTCACAACTTGAGATGAGTCCCATAACTAGTGGGCTTAGAAAAACAGCCTAGTTAGCCCTGTGAATGTGTAATTAGTTATACAAGATGAGGTTACTCCAGTAGAATAATTGAGAGCAGCTCACCTGAGAATAGTAGAGAAGCTAGTAATTAGTGCACTTACCTAGTCTGTAGGAGATCCACTCATTCCTGGTATGGCTTAGCCTGTGCTGGGATTTGAAGTATTGCATATCAGATTTCCAGTGAGGCTGTGAGTGGTTAGGTTGTGGATTGTTTCAGAGAAAACTTGTCTAAATTTTCATAAGAATTTTTAGATGGTTTGGGGTTTCTCTGGATGAAGAACAAGGGAAAAAGAGATCAGTACATTTTTTTGCAGCAGGAGAGTTTCTTCTTGCATAGCTCTGTTAAAGGTAACAGCATGAAAAATTCAAGAGCTTAAAAAAAAGTGTCAGTAATGATTCCTGAAATAATTGATTTGTTAATATTGAAATACAACAGCAGGTAATAAAAGTCACTTCTGTTGCTGATAGGAAAAGTAGACAATGGGAAACATGATGTTTGCATTGGCCTGTGTTTGTATCTTGACTTGTAGTGTTTACGTGTTTTTCTTTCTCCTGACATGGGAGTTACGGAAAAGCATTAACACTGTGTTTATAATAGATTCTGCATACTTAACAGCAATTCATTTGAGAAAACAAAACTCAAATATCTAGGAAATGTGCAACCTATCTTGCCTTTCATAGGATATGACAAGTTTCCTCCTTGCACAGTACGTGGTGTCTGTCTGCAAGCCTGCTGGCACACTCTCAGACAGATCCCAGACACTTCTAGTGCAGGCTGTTCCCTTCCAGATGTTCTCTGCCCACCAGGATGGATCAGTGAAGAGTGTTGGCGAGACAGTGGGGAATAGTAGCTTGTGCTGCCCAAATTCTTGACTGTATTTGTTCTTTGGAATAAATGGAGAGCTCCTCTCCAAAATAGACTGGGACTGTGTACAACACACCCAGTAACAACCAGAGCTCCGAAATATATTAACTCCTTACAGTACTTTGACAGAACGCAGCCTCACGGAAGTCTTTTTGCCCTCTCTAAAAACATACTGTTTGCACAATGAAACAGTCTCTTGTACCTTATAAAATTAGAGGATAAGTGCTTCTGCAGTTAATTACTGGTTTGGGAATTTAGTGGATTATATAATCCTACTCATGTGAAATTGTGCTTTAGCAGGCCAATACTTTAAATTGCTGAATGTGTCTATAAAGTTCATCTGTTCTATAGCTTGCTTTGGTTGTCTGGAAGTAGTTTGGCTTCATAATTTTTATGAGGGAATGAATACGTTGAGGCTGACTTAAGTTTCTGTCATAATGTGTTGCATAATAAGTCTGCAAATTAAAATGATTGCTGTCCTTAATTGCAAACTGTCTTGGCTTTGTAGTCTCCTCATTTCTTTNTTTTTTTTTTCTTTTTTTTTCCCCTTAGTGAAAATTCCATTTGTTGCCTGACACCAGTGAATCATTCCAAAACGTGCTCTGTTTCTCTCACCTAAACAAACCTGTGATGCTGTGCCAGACTGGAGCAACCTTTTGACTACAACAGAAAAATAGTAGATGACTCCTTCTGCAACAGTCCCTTAGTGTTTCTTGGCAGTAGATTTCTTTCTGGTATTCAGGGACAAACATTACTGAAGAATCCTTGTTTGTCTTAACTGGCCTATCTGATTTTCAATAATGGAAAGTATTAAAGTGATGCCTAGATCCTCTACAGTGGGTAAATTGACGTTGTGTGGTAAGGTAAACTAGTATTTTCACTGTAACTCTGAGCTGTGTGATGCCTGTGTGCCAGTGCCTTCATTTTAGATGTTTTGAAGTTTTGGTTGCAAGCTGTTTGTACTTTTGCATCTTCGGACCAGTCAGAAGATCAAACAGATTCTCCAATGTTATGGGCCCATAATTTTTTGCCAATTAACTGGAGAGGCATGTCTCATTCTGTCTTTCTGTACTAGCTCTCCTTTGTACTTTAATTCATACTTCAGGTTATTAGTTGATGCTCTTGAAACATGTATTTATTAATCTGTCACTTCCTCCTTGTTAGACTTCAATATTTTATGTCCACATGCTCAGCCTATGATGCCGGACACTATTTGTGTCCAAGGGATTCTGGAGTTACCCCATAGGGCTGTTAGAATAAGTCCATCTTTTGTCAAAGGCTGTATGTTCTGTGACTCTGCACATAGCAGGGCGAACAGATTGAATAACATGACTGGAAATTTTGTATTTAATATCAATTTTGATTCATGCTGCTTCTTTTATCCCCCTCCCTAAACTTTCGCAAGTTTATAAAAGCCTCCTTCTGACCTTGGTTTTCATTCCTTGAATTGTGGGAAAAATTAATCATAGTCATCTAGTCTACTTCCTAAAAGGTAAAATGGATACTAATTTATTGATATTCTTCTATCTGCTCTGTAGCTGGTTTGAAATAATTAGTAGGCATGCTTTTTTGCTTCCATGTCAATAAAGTGACCAATATGTTTTACTATGTCCCCTAATAACTGGTCTGTTTCTTCCACATGGGAAATGAAATGAAAATCACCCAAATGTCTTTTGTCCGTGAAACTTCTCAGTTGCTCACTGCACCTAATTTTGTTTCACCCCAGTAATGCATAACAGGGATATTACACATTCTGGTCTTATTCCAGCTATGATTACAAACAACTGGACTTTCTGACAGCACAATTGCTATCATAAGCTTTTTGAGAATCTCTAGTATTTTTGTGAATGGTACTTGTCACTTTACATTAGCTGTATAAAATGAGAACAACCACTTGACACTGCTGGTTTAAAATCTGCTTGGTGCTTTCTGCTCTGGAAACATGCTTCCTTCTTGACAGGTTGCAGAAGGAAATTGCTCTTGATTTTTATTTCCCTTGCTCCCCGCTGTGAAGAATAATACAGGGTTTTGCTAGATGTTGAGACTGACAATGCTACCATTATTGGAAATGCTGGTCTGAGTCTTTATTCATTTCCATTGGGTGTCTTTTCTGCTTTCTCTATTCATAAAAGAATGAGATGACTAAAGGTTTATTTACTCCTACTTTAGCAAATGCTCTCTAACCAATTTTCCCCTTTTGTATTTACTTTTGTACTTTCTGACACTTTGAAGTTTTTAAATCAATGTCAGACTGCCAGAAGATCTATATTGCCAAATCTTGTCCATCACTTAAGCTCAATCAGTTAAACATAATATAAGCATATTTTAATTATTACTTTTGTTTTGTGCATGTTATTTATTGAGAATTTTTCTGGTTGTGTGTTGGACAGGAGTGCTGATTTAAAAGACATCCACCAGCTGCTTGGTCTCTATTAGGACTCATTTTCCCTTTCAATCTCTAGACCACCATTTTTTTGTTTTTCTTTTCCCCTCCTAGATTCTTATAATTTAGTCTCTTGCTTTCTTTTCCTTGCTGTTACTAAAGTAACATCAGAAATTTATTCCTTCCTTTTTCACCTAATTTTCTTTGGAAGTCTTTCTACTTTTCTACCAGTACTGTGGAATAATTGTAGTTATCACAAGATGCTTAAGTCTTCAGGGTAGTTTTTACGTTTCAGTTACAAACTGTAAACCTGAAGTAATTTGTTGAATTTCTCATCTTTGATTTTCACTCTAGCCGTATGAAGGTTGTTACATCCTGTATTTGCTTGTTTATGTGTGTAAATGTGTGCTGAAGGATTGTAGAATTTCCTTTAAATTAAGTAATTTATACATAAGGTTGTACATTAATTAAAATATCACTTGCTATTTTTCTGCAAGAAAATAGGGATAGGTTTGTGGACTTTCCATGTGGAAGCCACAAAGTTTTCTGCAAAAGAAATATTTTGATAACCAAGTTAGGGGCAGCTTGAACTTAAGAATATCTGTACAACCTTGGAGGTACCAGCTCTGTTGTCACTAGGTAAATAGACTTCAGTATTGATGATGGTTAAATGCATTTCAACTATTTTATAAAGTCAATTCCATAAGTATTCCACTAATAAGCATTTGGAAACAGAATCTGTTTCTTCAGTGGTGTGCTGGAAAGATTTTGTTCATGCTGTGTAACTGAATGTTAGTTTAAACTGTTGTGCCAGGGTGTGTGTTCGTATTGCAGTTCTCATATGCCATTAAAAAATTCGGTTAGTTCCTTGCTTTTTCTGGCAACATTACCAGTGATTTAAGATGCTTAATATCACATTTAGGCAACTGACTTCCGTTCCTCCCTGATATTGAGTATCCAATTTCTCTGTAAAGGATTTGCAAGGATAGACACTCCTGTTATAATGACAAAGCAAGGTCAAAGAATTCTTATGCTCCAGCACCCTTAAAGTCCATGCAAGGATGCGTAGTTATTTTAGAGAGAGACCTATTTTGAAAATCAATTAACTGCCGTCACCTCAACTCACCAACCTACCAATGCTCCCACTAGTTCACTGCCTGAGAGAAAAAATAGTAAAAAGGAACACAGTATTTCTATTTGAAAATGTAGTAGTTTGACCTTTCACATGTGCCTTTCCATTACACCTGAGCCTTGCTGCATTACAGTTTTAAAAATTTTTTAGTACAAAATCTGTGCCACTGCAGTTCACCCACATCAGCCGTGACCATGCACAGGCCTCAAGTTCCTGCAACGATTTGCAGTGATAGATCAGCTTAAGCCAGCAATTCACTGCATTTTGAAAACAGCTGCTGGAGCTAGCAAGCCTCAGCTGCTGGTTCTGGCAGTCTGGAAACATACAGTGCTGAGCTGCTGTTAGCTGTGGTGAGGGTGCCTTGGTATAGATAGGGCTTTATGTGGGTCACTTTTGAATACTCAAAATCCAATTAAGACTGAGGGCTTTCAGTTTGCCCTTTGGCTACCTTAAGGGCAAAACAATCTCATTTTTGCAAAGAAAACTGTTATTACAAATGTTTGTCTTGGCATTGTCTGTGAAAGATTTTTTTACAGCAAATTGTGCCTTCCTCATTCTGCTTACTAACAAAAAATGTCAGTGCCACACCATGGGTTTGCATACTGTTTCGAGAAACACACTTGGCACTATGACCAATTCAAAAACAAAACAAAAACCAAGCAAAATTTGGTAGTAAATATTTTAGTGTGGATTTTGTTCAGACTGCTCGGGTGGTCTCGTGCAGATTTGTTACACACAGAGAAGGGAGCCAGTGGAATAATATGCATATTCACTGTCTTAATGTTCCTTTTATTATTAAGAGCCCTAAACACATAATCTTTAGCCCATTTAACTTTGGTGTTTTCTCATTACATGTGTATCCACAGTGTGGTGAATGCAAATGCTTAGCAAATGGCTATAGTAATACACTGTACTCCAGCAGTAGTGTCTCTTTTGGCCTTTTTTAGTCTCCTGATGCAGTTGCTACTCATGTTACAAGAAATTTTCCATCACAGACAAACTGGAGCATCCAAGCCGCATGATAACTTTCTCCTTATCTATGGGAAAAATATTGTTATAATTCAACCAGGTTAAGATTGAACTTTCTCACATAAAAAATAAATAAATGGGCACTTAAGAATTTCTTTGGTTGTTAAAATTGCTCATAACTGGATTCAGAAACCCAATATAAAAGAGGGGAATTACATTTACTTTTGCCTTTGTCTATATAAGTTGCCTACCACAGCCAATTGAAATGTTCTCTATTCAATAAAAGGTATGACAACATCAGCATCAGTGGCACTTCCTACACTTCACATCAGGTGAATGGAATGGCAAATGTTACAATCACATGGCTGAGTTGTCCCAGACAAAGTGCTCTCTGTATTGACAGTGTGTTTCCAGAGAGGCAATGTTTCTTAGGTGGTTCCTCTCTCTGATGCCTCTCCCCCATGTCCACCATCATCTAACAGTTTTGCCAGTCAAGCATGTGTAGTGTTGGTGTTGCTCTGATTTCACATGCCCTCATCCAGGCAGCGTAAAGTTTGGGAAGAGTCACATCCCGAACAGCGAGTGTACTCTTGGCCCAATTTAGTTCAGCAGAGCTGGTTCTCTGGTGCTCTATAGCAGACAACACAGAAAAATCTTGATCCATGGTTAGGACTTCTGTGTGCCCCATGATATGGTTAATAGTATCCCAGTTTCAGGCAAGGTTAAATCCCAACTGTACAGATAACAATCTTCCTTTCCATGCTATATATAAATGCTAATCCAGTTCAACTGATGGTTAGTTGATGGCTAAAAGAAGGAAAAACCTTTGATGAAACAAGATATTGGGAACAACTGAGAAATTAGGGGGACTTTGATTCTAACATCCACCAGTTAATTTTTTTTCCCCTGCAGTTAGTAGGAGTAGTATTTTTTTTTTCTCTTTTAATAGCATGAACTTAAGATATGAAACTAATGCAATTATGCCTTCAGGGATAAATGATGTGAAAATCTTGCAAATCACTCCTAATGCTCCAGACAGTATTATTATAGATTGTCCCTTGAGAGGATTTATGCTTAAAAATTCTATGTTTGGTGAAAGTTTTGCAGTGGAAGAATCATATTTACGTTAGTGTATGGATAAGAGAAGAGCAACAAAGTTTTTAGGCCTTGGAGATTGATCGATTTAACTTGAAATCTGAGAATGTCCATTAGAGGCTCCTTATAAAGCTTAGTAGATCGAGTAGTAATCTCATTAAGGAAGAAATATTTGTAAAATGAGTAAAAGCAGTGAATTAAATTATAAACTTTCTCAGTGTAGGGAAGTTACTACTGGGACCTGTGCTATTTATAAATAATCTAGAAAGAAGAGACAAGGAAAACAATGAATTTAGCGGTATTGTCACTGTGAATAAAGAAGATTGATAATGAAGAACTGGCAGGACCTTCTAACAATGATGATACTGAGTACAGATAAATGTAAACTGGTGTATGTGTGAAAAATAATACCAGTTTTATGTACACAGTGATTGGCCCTGGGTTGACTATTGCAGCCTCAGGAAACAAAACATGCTGGAGTTATTATCCCAGTTCCATGAAAATGTCAGCACAGTTCTTGGTAGCTCTGCAAAACACTACGCACTACTACAAGTGACCAGAGAAAAGCTGAGAACAAAATGGCTTTGTACCATTGTAGAATTTTACTGTGCACCAGCATCCCAAATAGTGTGTGCGTCTCTGGTCCTCCTACATTTCAGAAAAGGGGGATACAGAAATGAGAACAGTGTGAAGAAAAGTCATTGGGATAATTAAAGATGTGGAAAAACTTCCCTTTAAGAAACAAATAATCAAAACCTCTTGTCTTAAAAAGGAGACAGCTGAGGGAAATGAGACAGAAACCTACAGAATCATGGTACTGGGACAAGGTTAGTAGAGGCTGGCCAACTTCTTTTCTAGTGCAAGACCGTAGGGGTACTGGATGAAAATAGTGAGGGCTTTCCCTAGAGCAATGAAATAAGTTACTGCTTTATGGTCTTGTGTAGTTGAGCTATGGAACTCCTTCCTACTGGAAGCTAATAGGTGGTTCAAATGGGACTGTACAAACTAATAGCATAAGAAACTGTAACTGGCTGTTGAATGCGGACTACATTTGCTTCAGGAATTCCCTGACCTTCAGCACAGCATGAGAAGGATATTCAGGGAAATAGTGGGACATTCATGCCATGTCCTCTTCTTTTTTTGGTTACTGCTACAGACTGCTGTTGGAGAGGAAATACTGGTCTGTTCGGTTCTTTGGACCTGAGTCAGTGTGCTTTGTTCCAAGGCTGATAAATCCCTTGTTTCCATCTTCAGTGTCTCTTGCTCCAGATGTAGCAGACCTCTCCAAGACTCCTTATCAATTTCTATATCTATACATTTACCAGAAACATTTAATACCTGGCATCAGAGGACAGATTACCAAGGGTTCCTATTTTGACTGCAGCAAAAGCTTAGCAAGCCTAAGATGTTCCTGAGAAAACATTAGGAGCCAACAAATGGATGTCCTTGGATGCTCAGTTTACCAGAAAAGGTTAGGTCAGCTCTGGTATGCAGGAGTTTGGGAAGCTCAGCAATTTGTATCCTAATAAAGGACAGAAAAGTAAACAGGGTTAGTAACACTGCCACTATCCTGGAGCTGAAAGAGAGCAGCAGTACCATGTACCAACAGATCTGCTCTCTGCCCTGTGAACACTTGGATCAGTGCTTCATCACATGAGTGAATGTTGCCATGTTTTCAGCAGTTTATATTTGTGACAATGCCCATTAGGACAGCTGTAGAGAACTCCTGAAGTAGTAAATCTGCCTGTTCTGTATTAAGAGTTACTTGATTGTAGCTATTCTATCTACTGTTTTGGGTTTTTTTTTACTGTGAAAATCTGAGCATAATATTTGAAGCATAGACTAGGTAGAAGACTAGTCAAAAGAAAAAAACAGTAGGGTCTACAGGTCAAGGAGAAAAAGAGAACATTTTTCTGGTTCAGTAATTCTGTCCCTTCTCCACAGAC
>VXBX01006005.1:275194-300226 GCA_013400415.1 Scytalopus superciliaris | reverse complement strand
GACTTTACTCAAGCCAGTTTCTCCATTCATTCTTTAAAATGAAACCTCAGAGCACGGTAGTGTTCTGTTTTCCTCCCTCATGTCTTCCTGAAAGGGTCAAATGCACTCAGGGAGCCCCAAAATACGAGGCGGTGGAAGGTTTTAGGAGAATTCATTTCCAAAGTTGAGAAGAATTAATATCTGTGCAGAAATAAGCACCGGGCCTTGGAAAGGACATGCCACACCCCCTCTTCTTCTTAGGGCTTTTATTGTCTCTGCCCACACCCACTGGTGTGGCCTTCAAACATGTCTACAAGAACTTGTCTTTGCTCATACCAGGCAGAGATTCTCAGGAACGCAGGAGGGAAAACACCTAAAACTCTGTCTGGGAAAGATACCTCTTTCTTCAGTCAGGAAAGCCTTCTTAAGGGAAAGAAACCCTCATCTCCTCATAATAGCTCTTTTGAAAGGGTCTTCTACACTTACACTTCCCAAACCTGTCTTTCACATGTGGGAGAAAACCAAACACTGTCAAGCGGAAACTTACACACCTTTGGATCCATATACTCCATCTCATTTATATAGTTCCCTTTTAAGTTATCATCATGTAAGGTAACAACTTCCCTGAAACTTTTACACCAGTGTCATGATCTTCTTTCTTAGTAACGAGTCTATTTCCCTGAATTTTATGAAAAACTTGGAGGAAAGGGAGGATTACATAGCACTCCACTGTCTGTGAAACCAGCCTTACAGCGAGAGTGTGTACTTATTCTTCTGGTGCTTATCCCTCCCTTTCTTTCAACATTTTTTGTCAGTGCTACTTTTGTGAGACAAGTAGCCTTGCTTTCCTTTCTTCACTTGGAGAGCAGGGGGAATTACTGATCCACATTCAGATTACATATGAAAATCCACTCAGTAAAGGTGACAGTTCTAAGTGCTACTCCATACAAACACTTCTTTGCAGATGATACAAACCCAATTAGGAATGATACCAAATACCTCTTCTGCTATGAAGCAGTGACTCCCAAGGGGCAGAATTAAAGGTGGTAGCACACAGCACAAAAAATAGCTTAAGCTCTCTTGTGTAAGTGCTATTGTGGTTGTACCTCATGAGACTCTCATGTTTGAACTGGAAGTCTTCTCAAACTCCTAATTTATTAAGTGATTATGGCTAAACAGAAATATAGTATTTACTATCCTTTCCATTAATCTGTTTTTCCCCTTCTTTTCTAGGGAGTGCTGGAAGTCAGTCCATGCGCAGATTCAGTTGTGTAGATCTGTCTACAAGGCAATTGAACATCCAAAATCTTGTAAGCTATGAAAAGCATGACCGGGCAAATGCTGTCATGTAAGTACCCAGTGCGCAGTTCACCTTCAGACTTGTCTATGCAAACATGTTACCAACAAAAAGGGAAGGGGCATCACAAGGCACTTCACAGCCCAACTCACTACATCTGGCTAGTTCCGGTCACCATTCCCATTCTCCCATGAAGGAACCACCTGGCAGCTGAGGGAGTGAAGGGAGATGAGTGGGCCTCCGAGAGCTGGAAGATGTCTCTTGCTCATGAATAATGGCAGAAAGCTCACTGAACAGTCAGTGGAAAAAAATTTCAGGAAGTGTGGAGCAGTCAGAAGCCCAGTGCACTGAACTGAGCCAAGGGGATAGAACATGTGAAAGAATGTGCGGTAGATCTGACTCCTGGTAGGAGCTGTGTTTGGTCTTTTGAGCTCACAAGCATGCCTTTTTATGAAACCTGGGATCTGCCCCGGAAGGAAAATGTTCATCATGATTTAATATAAAATCTCAGAATTCTTGGGTTTTTTAATAGCAGTATATATATACATGACTGCATATATTACACATATACTTATGCCATGAATAGGGAACTAACATTGCTAACTGCTGTTACTCCAGTTAACATGTACAAAGTCCAGCATTTGATGTTGTTGAGCCACATTTTTTCCCAATATTCTGCATGAAAACCAAGAACAGCAAACCTGGGGTTAGAGACTGGAATTTAATAGCCACCTGGTCTGCTTTCCTTCTTTCTATAGGTTTATCACCAAAAGAGGCATCAAAATCTGTGTAAGTGCTAATCAGAAGTGGGTGCAGAATGCTATGAAGATTATGGAAGAAAAACGTGCCACCAAACACAAATAATCCTGTCCTAGACAAGCATCTAAGGCCAACTGGAATCATCATGAGTGCTGCAGATAACAGGGAAGAGAACCTTAGTATCTGCTTTTGTTTCCTATTTATTAAGTGGCAATAAAATCTCTGAACAAACACAAACTCACCAGAAGCTGTTCATCACTGGGCGAACGTCTGCTGACTTCTCCATTTTATGGCTGAACTCTTACACTGCTTATTTTCTGAAATGCTTGGAAATATTTATTTACATCTGAATGTATATATATTTTCATCCTTGTTGTCCTAACCAGTCTGGCATTTAAGGATGAATGACAGATAGTTTCAAATACTGTAAGGAAGAATTTGACCTCTCACAGAGCGGGAGGAGTCTCCTGATGGAGATCAGAATGGTCTGCACAGAGAGCTGGTTTTAAGAAGGTGCTATATAATTTAATGTTTAGTCATATTTATATAATCTATAAGGAAACTAATTTCCTGCTTCAGGTTATCACTTGATCAGTGCAATATTCAGAAGAAGGTTCTTCTATTTTCACACACAGTACTGCTCAGTTTACAATCACGTAGTGATACTCTCACCAAGGGATTATGTGGAGTAATTCAGTGTAACTCTATGAATGTGTTGCTGCAAGCCTTAATACAGTTGTAGATTTTCATATAGTTTTATATAGCTTTATAGTCTTTTTGCATTTGAAAAATAGCTTGTAACCCCTGTACCAAATACTTAAGGTAACCTCTGTGTCACATTTTGAAACTTGCTTCTGTGCTAAGGGAGAGATACTATGTTGTATTCAAATAGCTACTAGAACATGTTACAGTCAAAATGCGATACTGTTTAGTCATAGTATAAAGAGGGGTAAGAGGTGTTGGAAAACCTCCAAATAGAAGATATAATGTGATGAAGATGAGGGTAAATAAGGAAAAGGTGGTCTTTATACCTCCAACTCAATTTTAGAAGGGGTGTGTCAAGGGGGCGGTTTGGGATGGTTTGTAAGATGGGTCAATTAGACATTGGATATGTTTCCTAGACAGAATAATTAGGTAGGGTCATAAATTTGAAGAATTCTGTATGCTGAGGTGTGCGTCACTGTACTGCTAAAAGCTTTGAACCGAACTTTAGTAAAAGACCTTTTTCCACCTTCACCCTGTCCTGGAAGTTTTCTTCCTTGGATTCCAGGCAACAACGTAACCCTGTTCAATCTTGTAGTGAGGAAGACTTACCCTACCCACTGATATCTGTGAAGTTACTTCAGTTTCACCTTCACATGAGACAAACATGAAACAATTTGTTTGCTTTCTCCTTTGCTTTTCTCTGAATAAGAGCAAACCATGACTGGAATCTGTATTTCACAAACTCAAAGGAATACATATAAATGTAGTATTTTTCTAAAACTGACACATGCTACAAACAGAAGGGTTTGAATCTTAATAAAGCTACTATAAACCTGAATCAAGTGGTACATTTGTCTGCTTGTATGTAATGAAGAAAAATACTGTTGAAATGGGTACCAAGACTATGGCACAAACCTGAGAACTTTGGGGCAGGCTAGTTAGAGCAGACACTACTACCAATTCATGACTCAGATTGCTCAAAAGCAATCTATTTCTGAGCTTTCTATGCTGTATTTCAGCTGTGAAGCCTATCTATTGAAAAGTTGAGCTGCTTAAAAAGTGAACTTTATACTTCATACTGTGCTAAAATGGCTCCCACATTATCAGAGGCAGACATGGAAGAGATCTGGGTAGAGAGAGAAAAGAAATGGCATTTGAGGAGCTTGAGGGGTGGAGGAGAGGTACAGGCAGAGGTGGTCCTAGAATAAACTTCCTTCCTGACACCACATGTATGCAGCCTGCACTGCTGGTAACTTAGGGGCTTTTCGTCACAAAAAGTGATACTCATGGAACTACAGCACTTCCAAACTACACCATAGAAATAAGATCATGTTACTCTAAAAACCATTCTTTACAGTTTGCTGCTTTGGTTAGGTCTTCAGGCAGAACTTGTGTCCCATGGCTTATATTTTTGCCAGAGCTCAGTCCTGTGTAGGGAAATGCATTTAGTTTTGACTGTCCAGGACAGGTTTTTAAGTAGTCCTATAGCTCAGGCAGGGAAAAGAAGAATGATTGTATGTGTTACACTACAGAACAAAGCCAAGACAGGCTACTGACCATCCATTCTATGGAGTGATGCTTCCTTACTGAAGTTCTTGATATCAACAACACTAGGGAAAAAAATAGTGGTTGATATGAACTCTGTAAGAAGAGCCTTACAGGTAGAAAAACACACTGCAAATGTTACTGGAGCATGGCAGTGTATAAACTGTGTTCATTAATTTTGAATTGTCAATCTCAAGGCCCCAGACCCTCATATTACAAACAACAGAAACACTTCTGTTCCCTTCATTATCATCAGACTATCAGTAGGCTACAAAACCAGGTCCCCTGTGAAAGCATTTTTATGGTAAGCTCTCTCAGATGAATATCATCAACTTCCATGGATCAGATTTATCTGGGACCAGAATTAACTGGCATGCTTTTCACAGGCACAATTTTAATGCCTATGCTCATACTCAACAGTGTCATATCTTAAAATTAATCTTGCTGAAATGAATATAATTTATTTTTTTAATTAGGACTATCACAACCCGAGGATATGTTAATTAACCATCACATAGCAATTAATACTTTAAATCTCTTCATCATCACAGTTCACTCCCTTTACTGTGTGCCACAATGACCATGCACTTTCTAATGAGAGCTATTTTTGTCTGTCACTTACTACCCCATGCTATCCACCCACAACTTGTAGTTTAGTTAGAAGATGTGAGAAGAAAGGAACAGACCTACAAAGACAACTCCTACAGATGCTGCCCAGAAGATTTAAAAAATATTCTGCTGTCATGTCATGGTCTACCTTCTTTCCTATTTACTGTTGCATGAAACAGTAAATAACTATCCCAAAACCAAGAACAGGGCTGGAATTTAAATGAACCATATAACATTGTGAGGCTCATTTGAGGTATTTCCAGAGCATATTCTAGTTCAAGGCCTACTTATTGCCCCTACTCTGTTCCACTAAAGAGAGCACAGAAAAATGGGGTTGCAGGCTCTTTCCTGGAATTTTTTTCCTTCCTGTCTGTGCTTAGAATAAAAGAGTCTAGACCAAATTATTACATATTTGTTATGCAAAGAAAGAGGCTGGTCTTGTCACCAAGGCACAAGAAAAAGGCTCCAAAAATACAAGCTCACGTCCTGCTCTGCTAATGACTCATTGTTCATTTTTGTGCAGTGGTTGTCACTTGATTTGGGCTGATTATTATGTACCCTATTGAAAATGTCTTGCATTAAGCCCTTAAAAAGTGGGAAAAAAAAGTACCCTGAAAGCTCTTTAGAAACCTTGATACCTGAAACAAATCTGATAATTTTTTTGTTCCCTCTGAGATCAGTTTCCTCAAGAACCATTAGGGGAAGAAGCATTTATTGTAAGACTGAGCACTTGGACTTGGGATCTCTCTGTAAGATTAGTGTTAGAGAGAGCAATCATAAGGGTGCACAAAAACATGAATGCACACATGTGAACACGTGTGCAAGACAAGGGGTTTATAGGCTTCTCAGTGGGGGAAAAATTTGCTTTTTTCCTACTATCTTTTGTCTAATGTCCACCAGCTCTAACATGCCCACTGCTGTGAAACTATTTTAGCAAATTACTCTGGCATTCCCCAGCGGGACAACACTGGCTCAAAACCACTCAAGTGATAATTGCCTAGTGCCTCTCTGAGCAGTGTGAGAAGAAAATGACTGTTAGGGCTCCAAACTACCTCCAGGGTCAACATACCTGCCTACAAACCAACCTTGAACAGGAATTGCCATGCTGAGAATTGCCAAATCACCTGGTAATATCCTTGGGGTGCTTTTCATGAGGTGCTGTCCAGCTTAGGTTTGCTTTATTAAGGCCTTCTAGCATCAGTAGCTCTCATGAGGGAGACCTTATCTGCTGAGGAGAACCTGTTAAAATGAAACCAAAGGAGTTAAGCAATTAAATTGGCAAAATATTGCAAATCTCCATTCCTAGATTTTTATTATCCTAGAAAAAATTAAAGTGGTCATTACTTACTGGATAAAATCAGTTATATGACTGTAAAACACCTACTCTAAGGCATGCTTTATGGGCTCAGATTTAAAATAGCTGGGGTTAACTTCACTATTTAAACTCAAACGGGTTGATTCCTTGTAAGTGAATGAAAGTTACAAGAATGTCTAAATTCAGTCTTTTAAACTAGAAATACAAGAAACTGTTATCACTCAGACAAAATCTGGAAAGAAGCTTTGTGGTTACAGCTAAAGATTTTAATAGAACTATAGCTGGGTGGGATTTTCCACCTCAAAAACTGCTTAAGGCATCTCAGGACTTGAGCTGACAGTCTGGAATTACATGAACATATTTGCAGACTCTTAAAATGTGTTTTGCTTTGAAGCCCCACAGACTTCCCTGTGACTGCCTAACAGAGCCTGTGCTCCAGTGCAGGATTTCCAAGGTGACCCGTGGGAATGGTTATGTTCTGCAGGGCAGAGCATGTCTTCTGCACTGTCCCTCAGCCAGCCCAAGAAGGTTGTGGTATCACCCAGGGGTCTCTGAAGGTCAGGAGAAAGCATGAAACTTTTGACAAGCTCCACCCCACAGAAGAGACAAGTGGCACCCCTTCTAGAGCTGCTCTAAAGATACCAGTGAGAGCAGCCACTGGTATAGACAGCCATCGTGGTCAGGGCACCTCATTCCCATTTCCATTAGAAAACAAGGCTTTCCTTTGACACATGATCTCCTTGTCAGTGGCCTGTTGATCAGAAAATGTCATTCTGTGCTTCTATGTGGCTCTTTACGTACAACATTGAAAATGTAGACAGCACAGTGCAGCAGAAAAGTAGCTAAATTGAAACTGGCTAAAATAAAACTTATTTCAGAGAACTACAGCCACAACAGGTTTTGAGCAGGAAATGCTTTCACATGGGGGCTACTAAGAGATAATAGACAGGAAAGACAGTTCTCTGTCATCAGAACTTAAGTTTTCTACATATGTACCCATTGCCCACTATTCAAACCCTTTTTTTTTTTTTTTTGTAAAAACAGGACCTGTCAACTGAAAAAGAGTACATAAACTCCATGAAAGGAGGCTTGTGTAAATCACTTTCTTTTCTGCCTTAACACAGAAGCCACCAGCAACAAAACTCATGCCACAGGTACTCTGGTCATCTGTTAGCTTGATGTCTTCACTATGCACACAGGGAGATGCAAGTTTGCAGGCCAATAGGAAGACAGGAATTCCCAACCACATTGCACCTGCAGTCTGTTGAGTTTAGAATTCATTCTCAAACAACTGATTCATCTTATCAAACCAGTAGGAAATTTTGTTGAAGGCAGTCACAGCATAACTTGCCTAATGAGAGATTGATCTTAGTGATGGGCTTCCAACTTCATGCAAGGAGAGTTTCTGCACAAGAGACCTTCTTGGCTTTTCTGGAACTGTGAAATCTTGAAGCTGTGTACCTAATGTCTTTTAATCTCATTGATGCCTTATGGCAATGAGCTGCATGGGTTAATGATGTTTTATGAAGATTCTCACGTCAGTTTCAAATACAGTCTTTTGCTTTTTACTTTGCATACTTGTATTTCATCTCTCATTTGCCCTTTTCTAATTTATACACACCTAATCTTCTAGTATCCTCATTTATCAGTCTGTCAGCTCTCTGACAGTGTATCTTACCTTTTTGTTGGGTTCTTAGCTTGCTGATAAATATGTCACAGTTGTGAGGATACCAGAAACAAAAACAGATTTCAAGACAAATGGGTACAAGAGATCGAATATGCCTGACTTTGTATATATAAGATCTTAAGATCACTGCTGCCCATTATCCACAGTGTTTTCCTGAAGACAAGTTCTACATCTCATCTTCCTTGTTTGCAGCATTGTTACTGGCTTTTCAGAGCCAAATTCTTTTGTTTTCTGGGAGGGATAATTTGCAGGGAGAGAGACATGCAGGATAAAGTCTGTAAAAAATTACCCTGGGGGGTTTTGTTGCTAAGTAAAAGGGCTATGCAGAGGTGACAAGGCTAAGAAGAGTAACCAAGGTAGCTAATAGTTCTGTTGACTAACATGCTGAAGAAGAGAGATTTTGCCAAAAACTAAGTGAAAAAGAGACCAAAAAAAATATGGCTAGGAGACTATGTTGTAAGGATACTTTTCACGGAATTTGCTGTTGGAGGCAAGTTTGGTTTTTTATAAAAGGCCAGTATTAAAGGCACAGCAGGCAGCAATATCTTTTAAGAGGGAAAATAATTGCAAGGAGTAAAAAGGGAGGAGATGAATTGGTCCTATCATGAGCAGAAGAAATGGAGAGAGAACAACAGGGAAGAACTGAAGTGTCAAAGGAGTATGGGAGGCAGATAGGGGTGAAAGGGCAAAAAGGATCAGAAATTTTGTTGACAGGAGGAAAAAAGGAGATAGGTGAAACTATTGATGTGGATGTTGGTGTTCATGGCATTTCCCAGTTTCCCTCAGAAGGCTGGTTCCTCCACCCTGAGTTGAGAACATGCTCACAGATACTATGAGCTCCTTGGTAAGAGCTGGCCAGACTGTCATCTCTGTCACAGTGCATTCCCTCTGCAGAAGGGGGAGGAGGAAAGGAAGGGAGGGAGGATGACTGGGAACACCATTACTTCACTCACAGTCAGTACAAAGCTGTTGGCCTTCTGAAAGTTACACATCATTCCTTTCAAACCTGCATAGCAGAAGGAGAGGGAGCAGCTTCTATTTTTGGATGCCTACCTTAAGACAAACTAACCTTCCTTTTTAAAGGTGAGCTGCTGTGCATACAGAAGTTATAGGTGCTGTACAGTACTGGAAGTTGGCACCCAAAATAAAACCACTGCAGTTTATATACTTGGAGAAAAAGGGAACACAGTTTTCATCCTATGTAAACACTGGTCTGTCCTTGGAGAACATTTTGAGATGTTCCCACTAGTGGTAATTGCACAATGTATGAACAGTTAATATTGCAGTCTGATTTTGTATGGAGTATGCGATGACAAATTACTTTCAAAGGTCTCATTATAACATTTACAGTGAATCTTGAGTTAGAAACCAGAAGTATAATGGTTGCCTGGCTTCAATCCCCTTCTGTAGGTTCCTTGTCGCAGCACACCACAAGATCTACGTGAGTACTGACCTGCAGTGGGAGCAAGCTGCATGGAAAAACCAGATGAAAGGTCAAAAAAGGCCTTCAGCTGAACCATATATGCCAATCCTAACACACGCAAAAGGCAAGACAATTCACCAACAGCTGCATTTTTTCCAAAGACTGTGGTCTCTCCTGATGCTTCTCTCAGGAACACATCATCTTCCAAATGCATTCATAGTGATCCATTAACCCCCAAGCCCACTCTGTAAGTCAGCCCCAAATGTATTCTCAGGGCTGCAGTCACTCCCAAGCCAGCCCACAAGGTCATGTCCACTTCTGAAGTTATACCTACTCCTAAACACTCTCCCAATTGCACTCCCAAGAGCACCAGTCGCTCTTAAACTCACTCTGAAGTGACAATGCAAATGCACAGCAGGTGACTAAACGTGGCACCAAATACACAAAACCCCAGCAAACTCACCATTTGCACCTCAAACTACTTGATCAAACCTGTTAATCACTGGGCAGCACAAAAACCTCTGACCAAACAAGGGCTCCATTCAACCCTACATCTCTGCCTGTATTTTCTGGGAATTAACTACTATAAGAAATTAACAGTCATCCAGCTATAACTGTGTCAGGTGCTAGGGAAATGTATGGATTATACTGCCCACTGCTAATTAGATGGAAAGACGGGGTTTGATTTCTCTGAGCCTCCAGAGCTCTTCAAGTAAATCCATGCTCACTGAACAAGCCAAACCAGCTCCTTGTATTAATCTTTATATTATTTCACTCCAGTAAAGAAACCTGCTCATGTAACTGAAGATGGTATTTGGTGGTTGAGATTTTGCTGAAATTAAAAAAGGAAGTCTCAGGCGGACCAAAACATTTTGCAAATTCACATTCACCTTGGCAAACTACTGGGTTGAAAATTCAAATGGGAAATCTCACCAAAATCCTGAAAGGTTTAACTTTGTCAGCTGTCTGTATTTGCATTTAATATTTAAATTTTTAAATAGTTATTAAATTTTATTGTATTTTTATAATTTAATGCATTTATAGATAATACAACCTTTAATATAAAATATCTTTAAAAGTTGAAAATTAAGTAAATCACAAATACTAATTTCCTGGAAAATGAAGTACATTTTTTTTAATAAAGTTTGCATTTTGGGCTAGTTTGAGACAAAATGAGAAATGAGTACTCTTGGAAACCCTCACAAACCCTGTCATTGATGTTAATATAGTGTGGGATGAGATACTAAACATATTAGCTGTTACAACTAAGGAAAAATATGTGAGAAGCCTGAAATCTGGCTGAGGAACTGAATAAGTTCCAGTAATTCACTTTACACTCATCTGTTACTAAATGCGTCTGACTTAACCCATACCAAGTAATTACAGAGAGCATTTTAGAGGGGCAAGTACAGAGGTGGAGGCAGACACCTGAGGGGAACAGGAATCATGTTCTGATTCATTTTTAAACCCACTTGACATTTACAGGCATGACAAAGTGGTGGGCTGGCAAAAGGGGGCTAATGGAGGGGAAAATACAGAATAGGAAAGCCACAGTGAACAAAGCCACGCCAGTGGTTGGGGGAAGGTCCAACAAAACCTCATTTTCACTCAGATAACAACTGTGGAAATTATCTTGCTTGTTTCAGTG
This sequence comes from Scytalopus superciliaris, assembly GCA_013400415.1. Taxonomy (NCBI): domain Eukaryota; kingdom Metazoa; phylum Chordata; class Aves; order Passeriformes; family Rhinocryptidae; genus Scytalopus; species Scytalopus superciliaris. The sequence continues at coordinate 289,259 of VXBX01006005.1, read as the reverse complement.
TTCAGCACAGTGTCCTGAAGCCCACCAGGCACTGCCCCCAGAAAAACCCACAGACACTGTCTTCGTAGAGAAGAGGAGGGAGAGGAGACAGTGAACAACTTTACTGCATGTTTGAAACTTAACTTAATACAGTAAAGGATTGTTTATGATCACCTACCACCTTTTGTACCTTTCAGCAAATACTGAAGAGCAACACAGGGCATGCACAGAGTGGCTCGGACTTGCCGTGATATAATTACCTCTTCCCTTTGAGAACTCAGTAAACAAAGAAAAAAGCATACCCTTAAACCAAGGAAGATTGTAATTCTAGGAGTCAATTAAAAATAATGCATTTACCAATTCAACTAAGCTACAATTTTTTCCTTACAACTTTGAAAAAGCTGCTAAATGTACTAAGATCCTTTGGGGAATCCAAGGTCCTTTCATATACAGAACAGCATCAAAAGTGGAATGGAAAGTCTGTCTTACTGCAGTCTAAGCCCACCATCAGATAAAAACATTTGGAGCAAAGCATTACTATAGTTTGTGCAGCCATATGCTGTAGTAAATTTCCCCCCTCTCTCTTCTGTTATTTCAGATTAAATTTCCCATGGACATAGTCCCTGTTTCACAATCAACAAAAGAAGCCCTGTCCTGTGATTCTGCTGCAGTAAGCAAGGCTAGTTCTAAGGGCTCCATGGAGCTTCCCTTTCTGCCAGGCTATACCCACCAATCTGCAATTTGCTGCCATCTGGAACTCGCTCTTCTTACCCACAGAGCAGTCCTCACAGGCAGCACTGAGGGAGCAGAGACACTGGGGAGAGCTTTCTGGAGGGTGGTGAACACAAGCAAAAACACACTTCTTTCAAGTCTCCTAACATTCTTAAAAATGCTGCCAAACCCTCTTTTTAAAATTGCAAAAAAATAAATAGGACTCCATGATTTATCTAACTCTTGTCTTTCAGTTCAGCTGTGATTCTGGGGCACAAAAGAGTCCTTCTGCCTGTTCCCTTGGTGTGATTTTTCACTTGGCAAACACAAGTCATGGCTTCTTGCTCATTCATGTGGCAGACAAGTGTTCCTGGTTCTCTTGCAGCCAAGTAGTAAACAGATCCAGACACACTCAATCCAGCAGCACCATACAATTACTATCCTTTGTACTGAAGCAAAATTACTCCTTTTGATGCCAGCAATAATTTAGCAGAGTACAGATGGACAAGCTGAAGAATTTGGCCAAATAGTTTTAACTGGTCAAAATCACAGTTGCTTTAGCTGATTACTCCCACTGGAATCTTTTTGCTGTTGCTAACATGTTTTACTGGAAAGCACTTCTAGGCTTCAGAAGGGCTGATTCAGATCTGATGGGGGGAAGGGGGAGCAGGCAAGTGGTGTGTGTTGGTTTGAGATTGTTGGGTTCAGCTAACCTTAGGCTCCTTTTCTCTGCCACGTTCTGTTGTGGATTTATTCAGTACTGTGTGAATGCCTTTCTGCTTCTGCTCCTGGGGGTTACAGGCAACCACAAGACACCCCTGTCCTTCATCCAGAGACATCTTTCCAAGTCTCCAAACACAAGCTGATACAGTCAGAGAGGAGTCAGTGATCCTCCACATGCAGCTGGGTAAGAAGGCAAAAGAACTGACAAGAATGAAATAATACTGCATGAGATTGCATTTTCGTGTGAGCTGCTCCATCTCTCTTTCCTGGCCTCTGACCAAATCAGCCAGAGTTACAGAGCTAACTGTAACACAGTTATAAACCCATTCCAGACAGGCAAAGGAATATCTCTCTTTACTCCAGGCCAGATTCTTTGGCCTAAGAACGATGCCCTACTAACTTTCAACTCACCTCATGGACATATTCCTGCAGCTTAAACTCACAGGTAACAACCTTAACTGTTAAATCCCTCTATTCTTAATTCCAAAGACACTTGTTTGACAGATTTTAAGTTAAAAGGTTTCAAGAAGAAAGTTCAAGCACCCAAACAAATGCCTGCAGATGTACTCCATCACTTGAAATGGCTGGTGATAGGGGAAGAAGGGCTGTGTGTTTTGGGAGACACATTTGGGTCTCCTGTTCTTCCTCTGGGATGCAGAGTTGCACTGTCTGTTTATTGGGGTCTCTACAAAACTATTATTATGACAGAAGATTCTCCACTAACTTCACTTGCTTAGCTGAGCATAAGCAAAATTCTCCTTTACCTACACAATCACAAATGGTCCTTGTGTCACCAAAAGCATGGGTTTGTTTTTTGTTAACTATTCAGAAGGGCAGTTTTCCACTGAAACAACAGCAGATCCCATATGAGATACGATGAGGAAAACACAGCATGTATCAGAGTGTGCTGTATACTGATTATGAATGATTTAGACTTTAAAATATATAGGACTGCCGTTAGTGATGAGAAAGAGTCCTTCCTAGCAATTGAAACTCTATAATCTACATCTGAAATCATGAAGAAGTCTGTTAATAGCTGAGAAACTGATAATCCAACCTGTCCTACTTCCATAACAGAGATATGACCATACCTTCTATAGACGAGTACAAGCAGGGAGCTGTGAAAATACCTGTCAAACCATTCACTATGAAGGAAGTGCTTTAGGCCAGCAGATGGGCATCTATCCATGACAATACTTCTGGATGTTATGGGGAGGTCTGAACCCAATTTAAGGCCCCAAACTGACCTTTCTACACAATCACTCTCCAGATGAACTGAAATGCTGATTGCACAATACTTTTTATGCTTCTTCATAAACCCCTCTGGGCACTTGCATAACCCACACTGCAGGTAGCACAGATCCAGATTAACCTGTCTTCTGGCTTCCCCTGCTGGTATCCATTAAAACTGAAGTAAATTCCTCAGCAGAAAGTTTAGTTTTGAAGGTGTTCAGGCTGGAACCACTCTACAGGGAGAGGACATCACATTCTAGGCCTCTCAGTCTAGATCATCTCAAGACCACCATACTCAGTGATAAGACCAAATTACTTTTCACACAGGGAGAGTAGTCTCTGCGGTTACCAACTGGTGAAGCCAGAAAAGCAGCCAAGGGCTGTAATAGTGAAAATGTCAAGAGTACTTCTATAGCAGTCTCTGCAATCCTTGTCCCTTTCAGAGTGGAGAAGGTGGGACAGAATATGCAAGGTTGGGCCTGTGCTTGCCTTGTGAGTGTCATGCACTTTCCCAGCTGAGCTCAGGGGGTTGCAAACATAATGCTCTCTCCCTTTGGACCCAGACAATGAGCAGCAGGGAGAGGCCAAGCAAACCACGTAAACAAGATGCTTTCTGCTGACCAGCAAGAGAGGTCTTATTTGAAATACCCAACTCAGCTGCTTGCCAGAGACAGATAAGTCTCTTCTCCATGTTCATTTATGTAACCAATGCTGAGATAAGCCTGTTATTCTCTCATTTTCAATCCAAGTCAGCCAGTCAGTCAGCATTTTTCTTCATACCCTTATGTTACCAATTGTTTAGCAGAGTACAGTAAATCAAAGAATTTCATTATAACCAAATGAGTTTGCTGTGAGTTCTGCTACCAAACATCTCTATCACTGTTATTTCAGTCACCTGGATATCTTTCACCCAAAGCATCTCCAAGCCAATGAAGCATTTGTAAGGCCTAGGAAGTAAATGCAGTGGCTTCCTTCTGCCACACAAAGGCACAAGGAATTCATGAGTCCTGAAACTCAGTAGCTGCCTGAAACTGTTCTCCAGCAGCACTCTTCAGCAATTCAGAGTGGAGACAGGATTGCTAATGCCTGCTGCTGAGCTGGGCAGCATTGGCAGAGCTCTCTTCAAGTCAGTCTAACAGAGACCTGCACACTGACTTGAAGCTGCACAGCTCCAAAACTGCAATTACAGCTTGACACATCTTTCCTAACAAAGAAAACTGTGATCCCCTAAGACAAAAATTCAATACAGAGATGTTGCAGTTCCCAGCAGCTTTTCTTGATTCTGTGCCTAGCTCCTTCCTACGGGCCAAACAGGCTCTCAAGAGAGTCCATGAGAACCCCAACAGGCTTCCACAAAACTCCTTCATGCAGAGACTGTCCCAAGAGTTGAACAGGAGACCATGGTGGGACATGCTGCAGCAAGGAGAGGGAAATTGCTGACAACTGTGACTTAAATCTGGTTTCCTGGGGCCTCTGCTGCCCTTGCCTTGGGGCCAGCAGGGAAAACAGTGACTCCTCAAAGTATCCATGTGTCTGGCTCAGCAGATCATGCAGGAGTCACGTGTGGCCTGGCCCCAGTACAGTCCATGTGTTCTGTCATTCTCCTGGAGCAGTGCACTAGGAAAGCCCGTAGTTCCACACCATGAGAGCTTTGGGGTCCCTGATATTAGGGAAGCAAATAACACAGCACTGTACCAAAGTAACAGGGTACACAGGCTTCTTAGGAGCTCAAAAACCAAAGAACTCTTGCTCAAGGTAGCAGGATCATCATTTACCAAATCCACTCTCTGTACCAAGGGGTAACAGCTATTCTTAAATTCTTGGCAGTAGCCTGGAGAATCCCTATAGCTCGAGTCCCAGAGAAGCTGGGGTGTGTTTCGAATAAACAAATGAAGTGTCTCAACCTTTTTTTCCTCCCTCAAAATGGGGAAAAAAAATGTTTGCAGTTGGACAGAAAGTTCTGTTTCCAAGTGGAAACAAAACCTCCTTTTTCCTGAATTTTCTAATTTCCCAAGGGTCAATACTATTGAGTTTTCACTAACTCTAGTTGCACAAACCTTACATTTTGATAGCCTTTCCTACCTGAGAGTGTCTGGTTGCATCTTGAACATCTATTAAGACTTTGTGGTAACTCCAGAAATTAGGTATTGATAAATCTTACATATCATCATGTAATGAGTAAAATAACACAGAAGCTGAGTGCCACATCTGTTGTTAAACTACTAGTAATTGTTAGAACTAAGAACAGAGCAAAATTCTTCTCTCCAAGTCATTCCTGAGCCTTGGAAAACTCTCAAATCTGCCGTGTTCTTGTCTTTATTATTGCTTTATATAAGAACACATCTCATTAAAAATATCCTAAGTGATATATAAGTATTTTAAGTAGTATAAAGCAACACTTGTTTAACTTCTATTTAGTGACTTGTCTAAACATAAGTCAAGTCTCAGTCATCTCCAAAAAATATCTGCTGAAAAGAGGCCTCTAATCTGTAATGCAAGAACCTGCTGCAGTCCATCCATATACCAGTTTTATATATGTTTTCATATAATTTTGTATCTACATCCATATCAGAGAAGAGAATTATTTTGTAAACTGAAAACATTTGATGAACAAACACATGTGTAACAACAGGAAGAAAGCTGAAAGATAGTTTGACTGAAATGGACTGACAATGGAGTTGGTTGGGTACTGGAACAGGATCCCCAGGGAAGTTGTCACAGCACCAATTCCAACAGAGATCAAGAAGCATTTGGACAATGCTCTCAGGCATGTGGTGGGACTCTTGGGGAGGGTCCTGTGCATGTCCAGGGGTTGAACTTAATGATCCTTTCCAATGCAACATATTCTGTGAGTCTCCATTGTTCTGTGCTTTGGCTCATTACACTCCCAAAAAGGCAGGGAATGGTGTGTGTAGAATTGGGGTTCCATGCGAATCAGTCATATTCAGTCAGGTTCAGTGATGTCTAACACCTGATTTGAATGAGAACTGACTTGGAAAGGGACACCACAATTTTAAGCAGGGGAAGATTTTTCAAAGCTGTTCACTTTTATCTCTGTACCTGAATGATTATTTTTTTTCCTTTTTTCAGCTTCAAAATTCAAAAGGAAAACAGTCATAAAAATGTGATAAATTGATCTTTTTTCAATAGATCATTGTTGCAGTCACTAAACATGCATATCAACTCCAGTTAAGGTGGCTAACCACTTTTTCTTTCATTTTTGCTTCTAAAGCAGCAAGCCAAACGGAAATCCATGACTTAAAGGAAGATTTCAGAAGCTGTTAAGTGTTACTTAACACCAAGTTCTACTATGTTACTTATGAAGAAAACTCAAACAAATATTGTCAAGTATATATAACAAAATTCCTTACGTCATGGAAGTACCTCCCCTTCCCTGTCCTTTTATATCCTTTCAGTAACTGAACATCCTGTCTCGGATGACATAACTGAATTGCAACAAAAAAACACTGGTAAATCATGGCTCCAAAAAAAGACATCAGCTCCATCCTCAGTAAGGGCAGTGTTTTTAGAACAACAGTTATTTCTGAAGAACAATTTGAAATAAATTGTGCGTTAGGCAGACACATATACACTATCTAGACAGAGGCATAGATGATTTGTTTCAGAAGAGTTTTCAGAAACCAGCACGGTTTCAGCCTCCTCCTCATTTTACATATATAGCTACAGATACATTTTACATGCATTCATATATACAGGGTGAGATTCTTACCACTGCACTGCCAGAAAGGAGAAAGGCAGCCTCCTGGAAACTAAACCAGCCCACAACATGTACCTATACAACAGGCCTATCATTAAATACAGATTTAGCTAGTGAAGACCCCCACATTTCTGACATTCTGGCTTAACTTTCCACAAAGGAGTTGAATGGGCTTCTCAGCTGCACTGTGATTTTCAGGCATTTTATGCTGAGCTTTTCCAGTGAGTAGGCAAGGAAGTTTTCCCTTGACAGTCTATTTCAAGTTCACAGGACAGCTTGTTCTTCTGTGACTTATTTTAAAGCCCTGTCAGAAAATTCCTCATTCCAGGCCTTGAAATCTGAAGGTTAGTCCCTCCAACACCTCCAGATGCGGTGGATGTTCATTAAAAGCTTTTATAACCTCATAAAAATGGTAGATTTTTTTTCCTACTATTAAAATGCGTTTAGATATCTTAATGGTGTCAAAAAGGAATAACACCAGGTCAGAGTGCTGACTCAGTACTTTACCTTTGTCAAGCCTCTGGCTTATACTGGAGAGCACTATACCTCTCTGATCTCCTGACAGGCAATCTAATTTTCTCTTACAGGAGCTGAGCTTGTCCTCTCTTGGTGCCGAGAGGATGCAAGTATGGCTGCAATCCAGTATTAGTTTATCTGTCCCTAGTTCTCTCCTGGCAACTGTCCCTTTCCTCAAGCAGAGCTAGCTAAGTGGCAAGCAGCTCTGAAGATGGATTTCCACACCTACACAAAACCCCACAGAACAGGTTTTGTTTTGTGTGAACAAAAGGTGAGCCTTGTGTAGAACTACATGTAAGATGATGTAGGAAGAGGAGACTTTAGTGATTGCTTTCACCTTGCTTTTCCTACCACACCTTCTGTTTCAAGCTAGTGCTGCTGTCCTATATATTTCTGCTGCTTTCCCTAACACCCTCTTTTTAGTTATTCCCATTTCACATAAGCTCCCAACTTTCTTATTTTTAGATCCACCTCTTCCCACACTGTGCTTTGCCCAAGGCAAGAGCAAACATATAAACAAATCTTAAAGCCAAGGCCTGAGCTCCTTTCCTAGTCTTCTCTGCTCAGCCCTCACCAGTCCCTGTGCTTCACAGGTCAGTCTGGTTTTCTGTGTGAAGCAGTGTGGTGTTAGAGAACAGATAAACCAGAAGGAAGGAGGAGGAGAAATAAATAAAGTGTGAGCTCAAGTCTTCTCACAAGCTCTGCTCAAAACACAGGGCAGAAAGGGGTGCTTAGCTCCCCTCATGCTCTCCAAACCACCTTGTGGCTGGATTGAGCCCCGATGTCCTTTTGTATCCAGCACCCAATGTACCCCCCTACAATGTGCCTTCCTTCTGGCCTCTAAGAGATCAGGACGTGCTTATTGCACCTCTCATCTATGTAAGAGGCAGAGATTCTTCTGTGCTGCACGAACAGTTGTCCTAAACCGGTAAGGTTTTATCAAGTAACATAACTCCCTGCAAGACAGCGTGGTCCCCAGTGAGCTGGGAAGGGCACAGTCACCCACGCTGCCAGGAGCAGTAGATGTGAGCCAAAGGCAAACCCAACCCCCTAAAGAGAATGGCTAAAAGCTGGTCATTGCTGATGCTGGGAACCTCCTGCCTCAAAGCTCAGCCATGTGTAAATTGGTCTGTCTGTATTAAAGCAGTGAACCCTGCAGCAGCCCATGTCCTGTGCCAGTGTTATATTTTATTGAAACTACATACCCCTACACAAACCCAGAGGAAAGGATTGTTTGTAAGGGTTACTGGAAGAGCAGTCACGGTGCATGTCACTACATGAAATGTGAACCCATCTATCTCAGACTGACCAGGTGAGCACATCCCTAAAGCACACATTGGATTCAGTTTCACCAAATAAGCACCACACTGGTTCCTTTCTTTGAGAAATCCTGCAGAGGGAAGAAAGAACTGATAAAATCAGTAAAACAGTTAGAATATTAAAGTAAACATTAAAACCAGTAAAACATTCTCTCTACGCAAAAAGCAGTCATCACGTTAACAAAGTATCTCTAAGCAAACAATTAGAACTTGGTCAGACAAGCTGGAAGGATCTCTTCTACAGCTGTTAATGAGGAGGGAAAAAACAAAAGGAAAAAAAAACAAGGCAGCAGCATGAGAAACCAGCAGAGCATGGACTATCAGGAGCCCTTTGTTCTGTTCTTCCTGATTGATTTGGTGAGGAACAAGCCTAGGGCTCAGAATACAACTTGCCAATTTTAAATTTAAATATGTTTGCTCCCTTTCATGCTTGCCAGAACCACTCAGTGATGCCTGGTAGCTTTAGGTTTATGCGAGCTGAGACTACAAAAAACAGTGATACCTCAGGACTCCCAGAACAAATACACTTACACACACTGTTCTCCAGCTCGGTATCTGTTTCGAGGCTGTGCAAAAGTTAGGCATATACTTAAGGATATCTACAAGGCTCTAGAGATAGGGTTATAGAAGAAAGATCACACAAAAACCTTTGAAGGCTCAGGGCCTCAATCACTAGGGATCCTCCTCTGATATCCAGAGAAACAAGAACAAGACTGAAGAATAGGAAATTACAATCTTATTAGAAAAGAAAATAATCTTCTTTTGGTGGGAAAGGACCAGAATACAATAATACTGCAGTGTAAGTAACAAATCAAACCTAGTTTCCCAAAGTCAGGAAGATCTTGGACCAGGGGAGCAGTACAGAGCAAACCAAGTTAAGTTTAAAGCAGTATAAGTATTGTAGAAAAATGGGATACACAGACAATGATCCAAGTTAAAGATAACAATTTGCAAACTGTCCTCTGCTTTATAACAGGACCAGCAAAATGCACGAGTAACATGTGGCGGTTTTGTTAGTTCGCTTTTAAAGTAATTTTGTTTCATTTCCTAATGAATGTTTTCCAAGATTCTTCCTTAAATCTCTAGCACCTACTCAGATTTAAAGGTTTTGGAACACAAACACTTGAGCAGAAAATTTTCTCCTTTGACATGAAACTGCACAAAGATTCAAGCCAGCTTTGCCCATCACCTGACAGTTCAGACTGCTCATGATTGCCAAGCCCAAGACCAGAGCAACAGAGTTGGCCTCTTCTATTTTTGCTGTAATCCCACCAGTTTGCGGCAGCTTAGAATGGTACATCTGCCTGGTTGCCACTCCAGTTCCCAGCCCAGCAAAGCAGTGCAGGCCCATGTTCATTAGAAACACAAATTAATAGGCCAGACTCATACCAAGCTGGGGTAGCCAAGGCACAAAGTCACCCATCTGGTAGTACTGGTTACTGACTATGAAACACAATGGACAGCAAGGAAAAGGTGGCATTTCAAATGGCTGCAGTGTGATTTACCAGATATTGTCTATTACAGCTCTGAGACACAGAAATAAATAAGGCTGGGAATCTGCCGCCTCAAATCCCTTTGTTACAGCCATGAGGGGCAGGTAAAAAATTTTTAAGTCCCCAAAAAAACTAAAACCAACTGGAAATTGCATTCCTGGGCAAACTTCTAGACTGGGCTTCTGGATCTTTATTCACTGGGTTTTTTTTAAAAAGCTGTTTTTCCAAATGCAATGAGAAATAGAAGCAGCACCACATGTGTAATTTGTATGAAAAGCAAACACGTATAAGGAAAGTAGCCATTTAACAAAAGTCAAAAATACCATTTTTTTCACTGAAAAAGAATTTTGAGTCAGAAATCAACAATGTCATCAAAAGGTCCATTCCTTCCTAGTACTTTTGACCAGAAAATATGATATATCACAAAAACACCACCTCAAGACAGCCTTTAAATTCATAGATCTGCTTGAAGAGATTACTCTTTACAAGTGTCAGGGAGAAAGGACTCTCTCACAGCTACTCCTGAATATTGAGAAGATACACCTTCTCATGCAAAATGCTCAGATTCCCATGTGGCAACTGTTTTTATACAACTATGAACAAAACCAAAAATATATGGAATTCACTAGAACTCTCCTTCAGCTTAAGCCATCTTCTAGAAAGCACTATCAAACACAGAGAGTGACTGTGACATCCAAAGCGCTTGTTATATTCAATTCCCAAAGGAGCCTCTTTAAGTGGACAGGCTTCAGTTTAATACAGATATAAAAAGAGTATCAGGGAGAGAAGCTTGGAGTAAAAGGGATTGAAGCTTAACTCATATCCACAACACAGAGTGAAGAGAGGAAACAAGAAATATGAGACAAATCAGATCTTAACCACAGCAAGAATCGAGAAACAAAACTACAGCAAACACAAAGCTTTGAAGGAATGAGTGGACTGAAACAATAAAAAAATAAGGGTAAGTCTTCAATTTTACATGCCACTTAAAGATTGGTTATTTCCTGGTACATGAGGTCTATAAACTTCCTTTTGCATTAGTCTGGGGTTGGGTGAGAGGGAAAATAAATTACCATCAGTGCCAGGGAAATATGGACACCAGTGAAAAGGCTCCTATCCAAGTACACACTAGATAGTTTTTAATGTTAAGAGACATGGCCTTTGTTCCCAACCACCAGAAGAATAATATTATACATATACACACACACATAAAAAGTTCCAAAAGCTACTCTACTTTTTTAGTTCTGAATCCTTCTCCCTGATACTGGGTTTTTACAGCTTCCTGTATATATAATGTTAACACAGTAACATATTTTGCTTTGGATTATCATTTCCATACAGTCTACAGCAAAGGCTAGAAAGCATGCAACACTCATTTCATCAGTCATTTGGCAAAAGGAGAGATTGACTTGATGATAGATGACTTTCTTTTTCCTAACAAGATTAGAGTGCATGGGTTAGTCTTCTGCTTCCAATTATGCAAGCCATTTGTCAAGATGGTAGCAGTTCAAAACTTATGACCATAATTAGTTTTTCTCTGACATCTTAAAGATGTTCATTCTGAGGTTAGACGTGCACCAAAAATGGAACTGTTTGTATATTGCTTCAATCCAGAGACAACTAGGCTAACACCCTCTTCCAGAGAGTCTGAATATTTCAGAACTCAAAAAACAAAGTGCAAATTAAACAACCAATTCTGTTCTCCAGCTGACACAGCAAACATTGCTGGATATAAACTGTATATACATATAAGGAATTACTTTTACTGTCAGCTTGACTTTATTCTAGCTTTTTATCTTAAAAGGAAAGCTGAAGATACTGTTCTAAATAGATCAAGACATGCATAGATTTGTGGCAGTCTGTTGAAAATCGGATTGACTCAGGCAATGTACACAGTTTAATCTACAGAGGAGTATTTTCATGGAAAAGTCTCCCTCTCCTTTGATCAGCAGCTGCAGGAGATAAATGCTTCAGCACTGCCTAATGCAGCCAGGAGCAGACTCTCAGAGTCTCTGTTTGTTGTGCAGCCAAGCAGAGCCAGCTCAAGGCCTGTTGTCCACATACACCGAGTGGGTCTGGATGGCAAAGGGTGAGAGACCATGGGCATGCTGCTCCTGCCGTGGTAAGAGATGAGAACCCAGCGTGAAGAGCTGTGGGACGTGAAGGCCCAGCTGAACGGCCCCTGGCAGGGTGGTGGGAGCTGTGGTCCAAGGAAGAGCAAGCCACAGTTTCCCAGGGCTCACACCTCCCTGGCACCAGCCTAGCTTTGCAGGGCTCTGCCACAGGCAGCTGTCTTGGTGCCCACAGCAGCCTCCTTACCTCGGGCAGCTGCCTGCTCCTCTTGCACCCACAACTGGCCCTGCAGATAAGGACAGGTGACAGTAAAGCAGAAGGATTCCTGTACTGCTCAGAGGCCTCCCATTTCCCAGTGTCCCATCAGTGCTGTTTGTATGGTGGTCCTTCTGCACCTTGTCTGTGCCTTCAAATTCAGCAGCAGAGACCATGCAGGCCACAATTACCCAAGAAGCATCTCATGAGTGTGTAGCACTGCAGCTATTCATTCCCAACAAAACATTTAATCTTACTGTCAGAAAACCTTACACGTGCCTAAACAGCCCTGCACAAGTTAGTGATAGCTAAAAAACAGCTGAAATACCAGATTTTTTTTCCCCACTGATTAAATTCATGTGAAAAAACCCTTACTCACAACTATTAAGCCAGGAAAAAAAAAATCCCATTTCACGCTTACTCTTGTGGTTTAATGTAAAATAATTACTTTTGTTCCATTTAAATGTAAAATAAAATTGAGTTGTATTTTTTATTATTATTCATAAACAAGGAATAGAGAAAAAACATTTAAGATAAAGCTAAATGAAAATCATCACTTCTCTTCAAACTACTGATTCAATCTTACATTTTTCAGGTAGGTCATTCTTGAAGAAAAACCCAGTTTCTTATTCAAAGACACCATTTTCTTGTGCAAATTTTCAGTAAAATTGCCAGTAGCAGAACAAGCTACATGACTCTGAAGCTCTTAGTTAACCCTGTACAGGACTAACATGCTCTATACAAATCCTTCTCATCTAGGCAGAATTCCTGTCTGTCCTATTTGTGTTCCCCTACTGCTCAGCATCTGCCCCAGTACCATCACTTACACTGCTTTATGCATCCCATCTCTTTACTCTCACCACATCCAGGGGCTGGGCTCACAAGTCAAGGGGCAGTCTCAGCAAGAAAAAGCAGCAGGCCCCTGTCAGGAGGGCAGGAAGAGGTGAGGAGGAGCTTTCTCTTGGCAGGGAGACTGAGACTTTGACCCTTTCACCTTTTCAGTGGCTAGCCCTGAATTAGGAATTAGCTGGGTTTAAATTAAATGGAGGAACACAAAGACATTTTTAACAAGGTCTGTCCAAATCAGAGATAAGACAGAAATCTCGTTTCCTGTTATTGTTTATGGCTTGTCTTGGAAGCCACAACTGCAATCTGGGTCCCTGGTGTCCTTGGCACCAAGAAAAAGGCAATTCGTGCACCATATGTTCCACAATCTACAGAGGCGAGACAAACAGCAAGTGAACGTGTCTCTCATCCCATTTTATATGTGGCACAAAGCCAAGGAGTGACTTGCTGAAGTTGACAGTCCAAGGGGCTGAATGTAGCTCTCCTGGTTATCAGCTCAGCTCCTAAATCATGCTTTCTCTCCTTGTTCAGACCCTTCCTGGCAGAATAAAGGAATTTATTCCTCAAAGAGAAATTCTGTCCTGGCTGCAGATGGACAATAGAAAGCTTAAAAGTATTATTATATCACAGTTCAGGCAGAAAAATAACCTACCTATCATGAAACTGCAGCACATTTCTTTCACAGTTCCTGTTGAACTTGTGTTACCCAGCGAAAGAGATGAGGTTTTTTAAGCTTTAGTAGAATTGAAAAGTGATGGAAAACTACTCCTGTGCAGTATTCAGCCAGAATTCCTCTTTCAACAGGATGGGAAGGAGCCTAAAAGCTTCTCAGTTGAACCTCTAGTCACAGAAAAAACAATGTACAGCTTCTCAACTGGACCTTATATAGGAGGGAAAAACAAAAAAAAAACAAAAAAAAAAAAAAAAAAAGAAAAAAAAAAAAAAAGAAAAAAAAAAAAAAAGAAAAAAAAAAACCAAACCAAAAAAAACCACCCACCCCAAAACCAAAAACCCCCAATCAGTTCTAATGGCAATAAAAGCCAAGCTCATCAGCCTTGGCAACTGAAACATTCCCTGCTTATCTGTATCTCAAGTGACTGCCCTATCTTTTTCAATGACACCTGTACATGACTTGTCTGATGATACTGGTCCTTGCATTGTAAGAGCTGCTGGAGTTTTCTTTTCTTCCTTCCCCCCCC
>VXBX01006005.1:189395-275151 GCA_013400415.1 Scytalopus superciliaris | reverse complement strand
CTCTCTTTTGCACTTATTTTCCTCAGTCTTTAAGACAAGCAATAGTATTTGTGAAATTATACAATGCACTTAGATTAAAAGATACAGGGATTTTTTTAGTTCTCAGAAAACAGAACCATTTTGTTTTGAAACTTGCAAAATATTAAAGATATCAGGTGTTTTATTTTAAAAGAACAATTCAAGAGGAATATCTTATAAAAAAATTTACTCCTTTGATTTTAAAAGTATATATCCTTCAAATTGAAGTTCCATTCATCACAAAGTAGAACACTGATCAGAGCCCAAAAAACCCCATTTTGTATGTGTTTTTTGTGTGCTGATATACANAAAACCCCATTTTGTATGTGTTTTTTGTGTGCTTATATACACACAGATATTAAATTGACCTTCAGCAAAAGCCTGAAGGACCAATCACTTCTGAAGGAAAAAAAAAAAAAATAAAGAGTACTGAACACAAAACAATAGTATCTAAATACAAAGGTGTGTACCCCTTACAACTTTCTCACCATGAACTGCTTACCAGTAAACCCACATTTTCACATGGTAGAAAGGAAGCAGGAAGCCCCTGCAAAATTTAGGTGTTATTGGCAGGTACATTATGTCTGTTCTCATGTAAGTCCCTTTTTGAAGGTAGAAAAAGAGACGAAGATTTAAAAAAAAAAAAAAAAAAAAAAAAAAAATCAGCAAACCAGGTTGCAATAACTTGTGTCCTTTTAATTTATCATGAACAAAGAGATAAGGGAGGTAGACAAGTTGGATAGCCTTCCAAGAGGCAGATTGGGAGTATTTTTATGGTTTTTACAATGTAACAGCTTTCAGCTAAGCCGTAATTGCTATCACTTTTGCTGGAAAAATTGGATACAGAAACCCGTCTGGATTTGTTGACTGTATCCTGAGCCGCATCCATCGCCACTCAAACTCAAAACAGATCTGCTATTAGTTCTCTATTCGTGGACTGAACCAAGCCCTAAGTCTTTCAGAAATACCCGTTTAGAAGCAGAAAACAATCTGAAGGGACATTTTAAGCTTGGTTTAGGTATCGTAACAAGTATCTTACAAAACTGAACACCGCCTCCAGAAACCCATCTTTAAGCCCCTCCCCCCACACACTTGTACATTTTCTTGAGTTAAAGTGAAAGCTGTTTGGAGAAGGCAGTAGGTGTGGAAATTAGTCTGAGTGCCCCTCGGGGGTAACCACAGAGCCGGAGCATGTGTGACACTGATGAGACAGAGCGAGCAGCCTGCATCGTGCAGGAGCCGCGGCCACAGTGACATAGGCAAAGCCGCTGTATACCCCTGAGATTACTCCGGTTCAGAGGAAACAGGTGGTGAAAGAGAAACAGACTTTCCCCAGACTTTTCAGTTTACAATGGCAGGTGAAGGCCCTCCCTAATCTTTCAGTCTGCTTGCCAGAAGTGCTTTCCCAGAAAGGAACTTTATGAAAGGCAGCACCTGCAAGTAGTGAAGAAAAGGTGTGGGGCTTGGTTCATCCACTTTTTGATGTCTACAACAAAGATATCTTCATCTGAGAGGAGAGAAACCACTTAGGATCCCCTTTATAGTCCAAGACAGGGGAAACAAGCACTTTTACAATATCATTCAGATGCCTATATATTTAGAGAGCTTCTTTAGAAAAAGAGAGCTGCTGATGTGTCTATTGTTCTCTCTCTAATATAGCATCCTACTTAGACTACAGGCACTGACACTGGGTCAGATGAACTGTGCATAAAAACAGCATATGGAATATAGTGGCATCATTACAATAAAGCCTTTTTGTTGATGCTGTTTTTCTAATAAGGGGGACTGTAAAGTGCTGTGAAGACAACTATTTCCCCCCATCTAGTGGTGAAATTGCATTTTAAAATGTCCCACCCATCTTATCTGACTACATTTTGAAACTGGTGAAGGTTGAAAACAGTAGCACTGCTCTGTAAGATCCCAAAAACCTAGGGCTGTCATTACTACAAGTCACGTAAACCACATCTCAGAAATTGGAAAGTCAAGTCCTCGCTTCCCAGTTTGTTACTCTAACATCCAGATCATGCTATCCCTGCTTTCCAAAGCGCTTAAAATACATGAAAGTGATAAACCTTCCATACGTGTCAATACCTTGCTTATTTATAGATTGGGTGCTAGGGATTGACTCTTCAAGACTATAGCTTATGACTATTTTTAGCACTCCTAAAGAGCTTTGTTATTCATCTGCAGAAACTGCCATTGACATGTTGCATCTGCTTAAGAGCCAACTCACCTTTTAACTGTTTCAGCAAATGCAAATGAAAGATCCTTTATTTCTAGTCTTGGAAGAGCCTGTGAGGTGATAACCGAGGTCTGGGTCAGATTCTCAGCAATGCTCCAGTGAGATTCATAGTTGGATGTTTCTAAGCTAGTCCTTGTCCATACTATACATGCTTAAGTTATACCATGTTCCTAAAGGACAGGTCTGAATTGTGTTTTATTACAGGCTCGGTGTAAGAGGGTACAACCTGTTTAATTTTGAGGGCATTCTCAGTGATTTTTTCAAACTGGGGCTTTCAAAAAATAGCTTTTTTAGCAAAAGCAGGAAAAGGTCCCAGTGTGCATTTCCTAGAAGAATGTAACTATCTTGTATACCTATTCTTACACTGGATCCACTCTCCATAGTTTTGCTTCTTCTGATTACTGAAATCACTTGATTCAAATACAGTAAACCCTTCTGTGGGCCTAGGTAATATTCTCTGAAGTCATTAGTTTGATTTTGAAATAGGCTTGAAAGACCAAGCACACACAGCTGAGCATTTGCAAGGGGAGCACAAACAGATACACAAAATACGTTCTTTGCAGACCATAAGTCATATGTTAAAAAGCCTATGACAAGGCTTAATGTGGGAAAATCTGTTACAGGACTGTCAAGATAGCACAGAATTGAGACAGTTCATTGTGGGTTTAAATGGGGCTTAATGAGTCAAAAGCATATTGTGAATTATCTGCCTTTACCTCCCCACAGTGCACAATATAGCACCATAAACAGAAATGTTCATTCACAGATAACCACTCCCCTTTCCAGTGGGAATGCACCAGCAGTAAAGTCCCAATACACCATATAGTTAAGTATTTCCAAGATGCAGTCAGATGAACAGACAACTAGCTTAATATTTTAGCTGGTCAAAATTCAACCCAGGGCATATCCAGCAAAGCTTGTAAAAGGCTTGCTGCTAGTCCTACAAGCACTGGGTATTCATTACACTAACTTTTTTCCCCATTCCTATTCCTTAACTACGAAGTGCAAACAAATGACAGCACAATTGGTCCTACACTTATTCTCTTTCACTGATACCAGGTCCAGCCTGGACATTGATTTTCTAGCTTTCCTCTTTGTATACTCTTTCCAGTCTTAGCCCTAAGTGAGACAAGATATCAATGCTTTCTTTATATGACAAAGAAGTATTCTATTTCTATCATAGGGCAGGAAATACACTGTCACATCATAATTGATGGAGGGCTATCTGGTATCTAGTTCTTTTTGTCCTCTTTGGCTTTTCATCCACTGGCTTGACTCCATTCCTTCAACTTCTGTGCTGACAGGCTTTTATTTATCAGGTTTTATATCAGATGAGTGAAAAAGAAATGACCAATCATGGGCACAAAATTGCCTTTGCTGAAAGTTAAATTCAAAACCGGAGCAAAGCCTGCATCTGGCTCCCCTGCCTTCCATTCCAAGAATAATAACCACTTACAACATGACTATAACTCTTATATAAGCAACTATACCTGAAACAGAAGCAGAAGGTACTAGATCCTCAGGATAAATAAATCAGTGGAATCGAGAGCACTATATTATCTAGCAAGTTTTATCTCACCTTCATTTTGAATCACTCCCTTATCCCCCAAAACTGGCAATGTGCTCTAAAAATAAAGCCTTACAAGTGCCTGTACCAACATCTCAATAGCTCTCTGAAGTCCTGCTTTCACACAATTTACAGTTAGCTACTGAGTTGTCACACGTTCCTTCTGGATGCTTCTAAGCCAGCGGGATGCAAAACTCTAGCACATTCCTCCACATAATCATCCTTTGGAAAGTTTATTGCTGCTTTGAAAAGGTCTGCTTTCAGCAATAGGTAAAAGCTGAGGGGCCTGTCACAGACCTACTTGGAATCAGAAGCTGAAAATTCAGTGGAAAAGAAAGACACAGGTACAGACGGGTCATCACAGCAGTCACCACACAGAAAGTGGCAGCATCATATAAGCCTGCCCCTAAGGAGTGCACCGGAGTTTGCCTCCCTCCAAACAGATTTTTGATGCTGCCTTCAGCACAAAACTATGTCTTTTAGCGGAGCTACTAGCCCAAAATCAGAAGAATTTCATCTTATAAACTGCCTTTCACAGGATGCATTTTGGGAACAAAGTATCTGCAATGTGGTAAATACCACAGAGCACCAGGCACCACAGATGCCTGTGAATATGTTGCCAGGTAAACATGCATGCCTACAGCCTTGTAAGAACAAGCCATTCCTTGGCAAGGAACTGGATTTAACCTGAACAGGCAGAAATTATTTGCCTATTTTAAATTAAAAATAAAACATCACAGGCATCTTAACTGATGTTTGGACTTTCCTTCGCAAAAAAATGGAAAAAAACATTGCTGTTACCAGCAATTAAATTTGCTACTTGCTTTTTAGCCTGCAGTTTCAAGGATAGGATGACCTAAGGTAGCACTTAAAGACTATCAGTACCAGACTTGGCTTTTGAACCATACTCTGAATCCTACATAATTAACTGCAAAACAGATGTCTCTAAATGACAGACCACTGTCCAAATTCAGTGAGGTGTAGCTGCCCTAGAGGAAGAACATAGCCCTACCAACTATAGCAAGCAAAGAACCTCTGCAAGATGGAAGAAACAGAAGGGTTTTAGCCAAAAAGCTGAAGACAACTCAAAAATCATCACAGGATCCAGAAACTTGGATTAGTTAAGCATTCAAATGGTTTTGAAACTCACTGCCTGGATTATTTACTCTCTAATGCTCCAAACCACCAGATAAGGGATGTAGCAGCTTCTTGGGAGTTAAACTGTAACCTCTGGAAACCCCCATACTCAAGAGACTACCCTCTACAACTCAAATACAAAGGATGGAGTGGATAAGGGTTGGGGTCAATGTATCCGATCTCTTTACCATCTTTCACCAGAAAAGCCTTAGCCCAAGCCACTGTTTAAATACTACAGACACTAGTGAAAGGGAAGGAGAGTGAACCCCTGTGCATATTCTCCACTCTAACCATTCACATGACCACCCATAGCTATAGATGAGTCTCTTGAAACCACAGGTGACGTATTACCTCGGAAGAGCTATACAACACCACTTTTTTTCCTCCACATTTCTCCTCCTCTGCAAGCCAAATCTCTACTAAGCACACAAAGCAGTCATCAGCAAGGCCCACTCTTTCCTTTGCTCCCATCAGTCTCATGAACCTCCTTGCACACAAACCCTTTCCTACCATCACACTTCAGGCAGGCTCTTCCCCACACACCCCATCCCCTTCACTCAGCTAACATTTCCGCTCTAAGTGTGCAGCATCACATACATATTTTCCCCCACCTCACCACGTGTTTCACACCGTGAAGAAACACTATTTCCCAGCCACAAGACCACTGTGCCCTTTAGCAACTTGTGCTTTCACTTGTGAAACCCAGACTCTCCTTGTACTGTAATTTCTGCTATAGAAACACACTTTTGTGAGCATTAGTAGCCAGTCCACAGGGATCTTCTGCATTTGGGTCCAAGCTCCATGACTTCAAAAGATCTGGTGATAGTCTGAGTGAACTGAGTGACAGGGACACATGTCAGAAACTAAAATCCTCTGCTGGTCAGCATAAAAAGTACAAGGTATAAGCAGCAATACATTCAGGCCTGAAACATGACTTGGAGGAACAATTTCATAAATGAAAAACACTGGTCTCCATGGAAAGATGAGCCCCACTAAAGGCAGGAGTACTCAAGGTTCTTCTGCCGTCATTATCAGTGGTGCTCTATAGCTGGGTCAAGGGCTGCTCCTGACCCTGTCCCTGGGGGCCTCACAACCTGTGACAGGGTGACTCCTTGCACTCTACAAACAGGAATGGTAAGCACAAGACAGTCAGGAGTGGCTCTGTGCTCAGGGTCTGTAAAAAAATCTTACACTGGTCACAGCAGCTCACCATAAAGGTCTATATTGGATGCCTATGTGCCAGCCAGCCTTTTCCATCCCCTGTGTGCCTAAGGGGGGGAGTAATAATAATAATAAAAAAGTCATTCGTTTGGTCTTGGACACTAGGACAGCTTGTGAGGTACCAGGCCTAAGTGACACAAGTTGTACAATGAGAAAAAGAGAAATCTAAAAGTCTAGACATTGGTATCCTGAAGTTTCCTAGATAAGCCAATGCCCCATGGCAGTGCTAGGAAGACACACAACACTTCAACAAACCAGCCAAGTTACTGCAGTATCTGATCAGCCTAGTACTGAAGCACAGGGTAGTGCTGGGTTGTATCAAAGGATCAACTAGCAAAGGGAGTGCCATAGGTGGTGTTACTGACTCAGGAACAATTATATTGAATTTCAAGATACTCCCTGACTGAAGCCCATTCATCTCTACTGTGACTTCCAAGACTCTCAGTAGAAAATATATGGTTAATGTATGTTTAACTCCTTTCTATTGTCAGAGGCACAGATGTGGCTCTACCTCCACTCCCATGGGTTAACCACACAGGCAGCTGTAAAGAGCAGTTTGCTGCAAGTGCAGAGCAGGGACTGCAAAACAATAAAAGTTGATAGTATTATAGTTTTAAACAATTATATGTTCCTTTCAAAAAGAACAGCAGCCACTCAGAAATCAGTTGCTTTGAGGGAGAGTCACTAAGGGCTTAGGCACTGCTTGTTGAGGCAGCTTTGAATGCAACAATGATCCTGTATATCCTGCACTCAGTGACTGTCCTATGAACACTTGAGAAAATAGCTGAAGTCTCACATTACAGTGATGAGACTATAGCTGTTCCTGGCTAGAGAAGCAACATTACCCTATAGCAGCAGCAGATTTAGAAGTCCTTGCTCTATTCAGTAAAATAGCAAATAGTTGGGTAACAAAGCTCCTTCTCCTCAGTCCTATACTCTGGAAGAGTCTCTCATGAGAACAGTTGGGTGTCTTTTCTCGTTTTACCTCACAACTGCCTCTTGTCACAAGAAATTCTTTAAAAATACAAAAGAAAGACGCAGACTCTTAAAGAGCAGGAGTTATGTCCTTAGCTAGCAACAACTGACTAACTTCAAATTCCATTTTTCATCAGCTGAGGATCTAGTCAGATTTGTTTCCTCCACAAATGATGACCTAGGCTCAAGGAACTTCTCATGCAACTGCTTTAGAGTAGGCATACAATGTGAAAAATAAAGTGATAAATGCATATAAAGATACTTTGGGAAAACAAATTTCTTCATATTTTCCCTCCTTGGAGAAAACAACTAAATACACCAGGCTAGTGTCTCAGGAACTGGATGGATACAAGATCCATACCATGAAGCACAGTAATTAGCAGTACCCCTCAGTGAAAGTGCTCACTACCCAATAAATCCCACTGTTCCCTTTGGGAGCAGCCAACATGAGATCTTTTTGCACTATCTGCTTCTAGACTGTTTTGCACAAGTTTTGAAGGAAAGCCACCTGAACACTCAACTAGACCACCAAATACAAGCAAAACTCGAAAGACAAGTTGTTTCGAATTCCCAGCCACAGCTGACTTGCCCAACAGTGGTAGCTCCAGGTTGAACCTGGCATAATCAATCGGTGCTCTGCAGGAACCAACCTCAGACCTGTGATGGGAAATGCCTGAACCTCAAAAGGGCTCTTGTGAAATTATTGTCTTCAGTTTTATGCCTGGGAGTCCATAATATAAAATGGTCACATCAGCAGCCCCCATAACACACGTACCAGCACAAGGACTGGTCATGCCCACGTGAAGCAGAGCAAAACCTAAGATCCTCAGACAATGTAACACAAATTTCCTAGGGAATGTTTAACTAGAAGCCAGGACTTGGGGATTGTCTGGAAATGATAGTGGGCTACAGAGGAATGATAACAGGAGATAAAGGAGGTAACAGGATTTGAGGAAGGAACTCTTGCAACATCCCACCTTGGAATCAGCAGGAACCAGGAAAGGTCAAAAGTTCGTGATGATGAGGAGAAGGAATACGACCACTACCACGATGAAGTAACAGGAACTCCCACCACAATATTCCTCAAAAGAATGACCACACCTCTGACTCCGCCTGAACTCCGCCTACTATGAATATTATAATTGTGTGTTGCAACAACATGAATATTTATGTAGAAATGTTGTAATCCCTGACAGAAATCATATAAATACCCTGATTTTACACTGACTACCTTGGAACTCTTTGTCCAGCGCTAGCTGGGGGTTCCCCAACGTTGCCTTAATAAATACCTCACTGTATAAAGACACAAATTTGTCTTTGGGCAGTTTTCTACGCCTTTTGGGGCGCGGATTCTCTGCATCACAGGCACCAGGGGAGCTCCCTGGAAATTTAGTTTGGCTCTTCCTGTACTGCTATAGCCTGCAAGGAGGAAAATATCACCGCTACACTATCATAACAATGCTTTTTCCAGCACAATAATGCTTGCAAAAAACCCAAACAAATCCAGACTGACAAATTGAGGAAAAAATAGAAACCACGATTGTGCCATCTTGTGTGATAATGGCTCCCAAATTAAATAGCTTCAGGAAAAAGCATTTGGGTTGTAACCTGGCACTGAAAAGGCAAATCAAGAGTGAAGTACTTAAAACCCAGTGCCATTTGATCACCTTATGAAAAGGTAGCATTATCTACCCTGTAAGGGGAGAAATACATATCAAAAAAGTTTGTATTTCCTACTTTCATGTGTTTAAACCACTCACTGTAAACATTAAGAGCATTATGCAGCCTCTAAATGTAGTGTTTGCCCTTGGTTCTCCTTGCATTTCCTGGTACATCCTTATGCTTCCCACCTTAAGAGGTTAAAACATTTTTCACACATTTTGCTGTGCCTTGCTGATGAGAACAATCTGGTAGTCAAAAATTTCACTTGTCAGGAATGCAGTGTTCCAGACCCTTTTAAAACCTCACCTTTTGCATATGAATTTTAAACTTCTGAAGCTGTCTCCTGGTGAACGAAATACTGTCCATCTCGGCACAATATTTCACAGGTCTAGCATTTAACAAGATGACAGTGCATTTCTTTAAAGGTGAGATGACCAAAACTAAGTGCTATCTGAGAATTTACTGGTACAACACAGCACTGTAATTTTGCTATGAAAATATAATTAATTTCCTGGGTGGATCAGACCTGAAGTCCATTCTGGTGTTCTATCACACTGGCAGCAGTCAGCTCTAATGCTTCAAAGGAAAAATGTAAAAAAAGAAACAATACCCATGTCGGTAACACTTCTGTGCCCCAAGTTAGCTTATGCTTCTGAAGAACATAGATGGAATAGCATGTTAATTATTTCTCTTATATTGTTTAATCTGAAGTGCTTTCAATATCCATGCAAGCCGATAATACTTTCTGATCTGCTGAGCTCTTGTTCCCAGCTGGAGGCAAACAGTGTTAATTTTGTGGTGTGCTCTTCATTAACTTTCTACCAGAATATCCATGTATCAGAGTTCACTCTTACTATAGTTTTTTTTCTTCCAAACACACAAGCAGTTCAGCTGCCTTTTTAAAACTACAGCTACACACCTCATTAAGCTGTCCGTGATAACATCTACCCTAATGTTCTGCCTTCACAGAGACTGCAAATTCAGAGCTCAGGCAACTAAAGAGTAACTTGGATTACTTTTGCCAATAGGCATTATTGTACCTTTCTCCATGTCAAATTTCATCTCTCACTGCACTGCCAAGATGTTTAATTCCTCCTGGAGTGTCTAACAAACCTCAACAGCTTTCACCAACTGAAACAAATTCCCATGATCAGCTCAATTCCCTGGCTCACTCTGCCTTTCCTTCTCCACACTGCTAATGAGGATACACAGCACCCCTGACCAGACCCCACATCACTCTGCAGACAATGAAACAACCAGACCCTCCAGAGTCAGTGCAAAACTAACTTGGCTTCATATTAAAGGCTATTCAAGCACCTAGCTTCAAGTATGTGGTGTGATGCAGAAGAATGCAAAAGGGAAAAATGAAAGATCAGAAACGTCTCCTGTTTTGTATCCTGCTGGCTTTGCCACGGAGAGCTGCAAGACCAACAGATGACTAATTATATCAACTGGATTGAAAGAATTAAATTAATGAAATTAAGAGGAACTGATATTCATGAAGACATTATTGCATTTTGGGGTTGCTGGTATCCAAATGATGTGGCTCTGTATCAAGTGGTCACGTGTCTGCAGTTCCTCAGATCACTTTCTTCATCCATTTCCAGAGAGATGAATAACACCAGGTTTGTGGAACACTGTCATAGCATGATTCTGGATAAGGCTTTTCTTGCCCACTGTCACAATCTGAACAGAGGCATCTGAAGAGACAAACATAAGGGAAGTGCCACAGGAAGTCATGATTTTCCCAGAATTCCAACTGAAGTAAGGAACCATAGTTATTTTTCAGGTATTATTCTACTTCTTTTGCCCTGATGAAAGCAAGCTCAAGAGCACAGTGGTCTTAGCTAGCAATGCTGATATTTAGACACAAAAAAGATAGAATCTTTTTTGATTAAGTGAGCCACACACCAGAAAATACAAAAATGGCCTGGAGCAATTTTTCTTCCCTTCCTCTCCCAAGCCTTTCATTATCCTCTTCTGGTTCTCTTCTTCAATTCAGCGTCTCAGAACAGTGGTCCAATGAGCACTTCTGTATCTTTGGCACAACTGTGATTTTACAACTACTGCATACCTTACAACTCAGTGCCTTGCAAATTAGGGCTGAGACCTCAGCACTGAAGCAAAGCACACTGCAGTGAAAGAAAGAAAACAGCCATTTCCCTGAAATACTGAAAGTCTCACTCGTGACAGAGAAGGTGAGCCAGTATGGAAGAGGGGAGCTGGCAGAGATTTTTTTTTTTTTCTGTCCTGCCTTAAGTAGGAAGGCATACAAGCCAGAAATCGCGATGGCTCTCATCACAAAGGAACAAGGCAAGGCACTGCCTGGGCAATGGGAGAGAGATCGAGTAGAAACCCCGAGAGCAGGCGTGGAGATGGAAAATCCAGCACCGCGACTCGTTTGCATTCGATCGGCACAAGCCAAAGGCGGGACTTGGTGCGCGGGATTTCTCTGCTCCCCTTTCCGACCCTGTCGGCAGGGACCCTGCCAGCCCTGCCCCTCTGGGTGGCAGAGCGATGTGTTCTCGGAGCGCCGGCGCCGCATGGGAGAGGGAGCCGGCCGGGAGAGGGAGCCCCGCTCAGCCTGTCCGGAGCTATCCGTGCCGCTGCGGGGGCTCGCTGCGCTGCATCGCGCTGCTGTGCAGCTTCACCTGGCCTTACCGACCCACTGATTCCCCGTGTTTCATCCAGTCACTCAAAAAAACCGCCACGACAAGAATTTACTTGCGCCACAAGCAACTTTTCAAGCAAGCATAGATCAAAAATAGGAAACAATTCGTGATTTACATCTTAAGTAAGGTTCCTGAAAGCAATTTTTACATGAAATTGTTGTCATGAATTTCATACTTCAGCATGGAAGACTCCCTCTAAACTCATAATCATTAGTTTATATTCTCAAATACAAACAGTACTGAAGGTTATGACATGTAGCTTTAGGATTAAAATTGCAAAACCACAGAATTGACTAGGTTGGAAAAGACCTCTGAGATCATCAAGTCCAACCTATGACCACACACTACCACCTTGTCACTAGACCATGGCACTAAGTGCCACATCCAGTCTCTTCTTAAGTACCTCCAGGAACAGTGAATCTAGCAACCTCCCTGGGCAACCCATTCCAGTGTTTGATCACTTTCTCTGTAAAGAATTTTTTCCTAGTGTTCAACCTAAACCTCTCCTGGAACAGCCTAACACTGTGCCCTCTTGTCCTGTCACTAGTTGTCTGGGAGAAGAGACTGATCCCCACCTGTCTACAATCTCCTCTCAGGTAGTTGTAGAGTGTGATAAGGTCCCCTGTGAGGCTGCTGTTCTCCAGACTAAACAACCCCAGCTCCCTCAGCTGCTCCTCACAGGGCTTGTGCTCCAGTCCCTTCAGAAGCCTCATTACCTGTCCCTGGACCCGCTCCAGCACCTCAACACCCTTCCTAAATTGAGGAGCCCAGAACTGGACACGGCACTCAAGGTGTGACCTCACCAGTGCCGAGTACAGGGGAAGGATCACTTCCCTGGTCCTGCTGGCCACACTATTCCTGATACAAACCAGGATGTCATCAGCCCTCCTGACCACCTGGACACACTGTTGGCTCATGTCATTACTCTCCAAAAGAGTGGCAGAAGGAATAAATATCTGAAACAGAAGGATAGAGAGAAACCATCTTTTCTCTTCCCCCACTGCAAGCTCAGGAGAGGGCTCAGAAGAGACAACAGCAAAGCAGTACCATAGACTGAAATATTTAGAGCTTCTGGATAATTAACGTATAACACAGGAAGGAAACTCCATTATTAAACATAGAAATAGCAAAGTGACTGGAGAGGGAACCATTACGGGAGAGGTGCTTCAGGCAAGTGACAGAAAAGAATTCTCCAGAGTTTCCTTGCGCTTTAAAGGAAGACAGAACAAGAAAGAGAAGCCACTGGGGAAAAAACACTCATAGTAAAGCTGCCAAAGATAAATGACCTGCCCAAGTGTAATATTGCAGAAAGGCTCACATTCCTCCATTATAAGAGGGATCACTAAGTCTAAAAGAGGCAAATTTCAGAACATGAAGCTCATGTGCCAACTACACCAGCACTTTCTGCCTTCTACCAAAGTGTAAAGCAGCAGGTAGCTCTTGCAAAAAATTGCTAACTTGCTGCAAGATCTTTGAAAGCATGTAATGAGACAAATTTCTGAAGGATTATATAGTATTATGAATTAGCAGCAAAAATAACCAACCCCCAACAGTGTACAGCACTGAATATGTGGGTGGAGATGAAGACAAAATCAGTGAGTCGCCTTCAAAAACAGCTGGAGTCTAGCAAGAGTATGTAACAACTGTACTGGTCTCTGTATGCACTGGGTCACAGCCCACAGAGGATGAAATCATTACAAGCAAGTCAGAAACATAATGGAATATTCCAAAAACCTACCTAGATTCTACTGATTTCTTTGATACTGCCAAGATCTGTTCAATACATTGATGAATAGAAGGAGTGACTCCTGCTAGCACATGAAGGCTAATAAAAGAGCTAATTTATTGATAACAGCAAGACAAAATATATGACTAGCATTGTCCCAAAAGTACCCATCAAACCTAGGTAAAGATGTAAATCATTTTACCTGCCATATAATAAGAGGAAAGATCATTATTAGGTACTAGGTAGCAAGCTTCCCTAACTGTAATAGCAAACAGTGTTTTTTACTGTGACAGTGGATTAACTTTGTTAATATATATTAGTTCACATTATATACTGCAATGTAAGGAAGTAGTGCAATTTTACTGGAAGCTTTGATACTCTTCATGCTTATGTAAAAAAACTAAAGTACAGTCTGGCCCTGGAAATAAGGGCTCTGCTTTTTGGAAGCTTAGAGCTGTCCATGAAGGACAAGAGATACCCCTGGACAACTAAGGTAACACCCAGCCCCTCTAACACATCTTTGAAACCCTCCAAGTATTGTCTGGCATCGTAGATAAGTAACTGCAGCAAAACTGACTCCAGGTGCATCTGGAGAAATAGACAAGCAGCAAGAATGCTGCAGAAATACAACAGCTCTGTGAAGTTTTACTATGATTAGTAATTGGCAGTGTAAGTGTTAGTAAACAGTCAAATAGTATTGTGCCTGAACACTTGAAGGGTACAAGAACCCCATGTCAAATATATTCAGGGTGCCCTAATTTAGAAGGGAAACCTCATGCAGATGAGTTATAATTTGTAATGTTATATTTTGTGTCCTAGCATCTCTCCTTGGTTGGCAAAGGCCAGTTGCAAATATTTTTGAAATGATCTAGAGTAGGAGGGTAGACAATCCTATACAATTCCCTTATGAAGTTCTAGCATCCTGTGGGAAAGAGAGTAAGTAACCTGGAAAAACATTTTAATAGAAGAAAAAGCACATTTTGCTGATGTGGCATTCAAAATCCTCCACAGCCTAAAATTGTGGCATTTTGACTTCTAGTCCAGATTAAACAGCAGAAACTGGAGGAAACCAGAAATTTCAGGAAGATGAAAAGAGAAAAACAGAAAAGTGATTGTTATGAGATGTGACTATGTTACACAATATAGTAACTTTATAAAAGACAACAAAAAGTTAGATAAAATCACCAACGATAAAATCCTAATTTGTTCTCAATTCTTTTACTTAAGACAATGAATTTGCTATCCACAGACGTATGAAAGAAATGTTACTCACTAATCCAACCTGAGTCACTAAAGAGAGAAGTGATTTAAGTGATTTCTCTACCTACTTCTATAGAACATGCATTAGCCCTCTGCAGGAGATGGCTGTTCTACTCTTCCCTGTGGATTAGTGCAGCAGCTCTTGTGTTTGCACACAGGACATGCACAGAATACATGGCCTGCTTCTGCATTCACACGATCAGAATTCACTAATACTCACTGGCTTTGCTGTTCCCCAAGAGAACATGTTCTAAAATGGTAAGAGAGCACTGTAGTAGGTAACGGCAGATCTCTGTGTGGAAGCTGAATGTGAATGGTATATTTTCTATGCAGGAATCGATAAGGAAGGAAAAGGATATGTGGAAATGTGTCTGGGTTGCCCCCCGAGTGCACTGATTTGTTTAATCAAAAGTAAGAAGTCAAACTATCAAGAAGGCAACATTATGTGAACTACGAGATGGGCTGTAATAGGGGAATGGAAAAAATGAACTTCGAAAGTGTTTGGACAAGACTAAGATCACCCCGTGTTGAGGGGAATTGCACATTATTCTCCAAAATATTACCCTGGTGTTTTCTGGCATTTTGTTATGTTTTGATCTATCATGCATTCTCTAGAATACTTCTCAGGAAGGAAAAAATACTTTAAAAATCATAAATGTTTCATTGCTAAATGGTTGTGTCTCCTTTCACTTTCCTACCACTTTCAAACTTTCAACTTTTTAATTTAATTGGCATTGCTGCTGATTTCCACCTGGGTGGTAAATTATCTGATATTCAAAGCCTGTTTCACTCAGTGAATCAATAGGATTTCACTGATTACCTTGTGGGAAGGAACAGAGTTGAAGCTTTTCCCAAGAATCCAGGGTCTGAGATAGTTCCTAGCAGTGGGTGACCTGAAGGAGGATGATCTTTGCCATCTCAGAGACACAGTCACATGCACACAGGGTAACCTGACTCTAGATCCCCAGAATTTGTTCCTAGAGTTTGTGTCATATGCATTCCCTTCCAGATCTCCAAGCTAATCCATCATATGAGGAAAGCCTGAGCACCTGGCTGCTGTTTACATTAATCCCCTTGGAAGTTTCCAGGAATGAGGAAGACCCTGGGAGCTATACAAACCAGAACTGGCTCAGGCTATAAGGAAAGAAAAAGGAGATTCAAAAAGAATCAAAGGAGCTCAGTTTCATAAAAGGAAACATAAAAAGAGGACAAATTATTTCAGTGTCTACCTGCTCCTCTTCACACACCTGCTCCAAAACAGAGACATAAGAATTTGCCTCTGAGGTCTGAAGAGTCCACATTTCCTCCCTTGCTACATCCCTTGCACAGCCACCAAGTTCTAACACAGAATGTAGCTCTGTTTTATTCCCCACAAAACCAATTTATCCAGAGTGCTAGGGCTCTCTCCCACTTTCTTTAGGAAGCATAAGAAGGTTCTTACTGCCCAGTAATGTAGAGTTCAGCCAGCATTTTATACACTCATTTTTGCTGCCTTTAGTTTGTCTGTGTCCTTGTGCCCCACTATAAACAGGAGCTTGCCTTCCTCATGGCCTAACAGTTGTCATCATTTAACTGAGCTCTGCAGAATTCCTTCTTTTATTGTTCTCCACAAATCAGTCTCCACAGTTTAGCTGTTTATAGTTCCACGCTGGAAACTACAGTTACTTCTGCAATCTTCTCTGCACTCTTCATCTTCACATTAATCTTTTCAACAAATATTTGAGTGACTCAGTCTGCTGCTTCCATCAAGCATACACATGTCCTCTGCAGCTCCTAACACTGGAGCACACCAAGCCCACTCCATCTGTTGAGATCATAGCAGGCTGCTGGGAGGGCTGGAACAACAGAGACACAGCCATCTGTGCTAATCAGAGCTGCTTGCAAGGTTACTCCCACCTGGGAAGGAAGGAAATAGCAGGCAGACATAGTAGGATAATACACTTTAAGCTGTTTGTTGGAAAAGTGCATCACCCCTGCTACTCTGGACAGAGACCAAGTTGAATAATAATGTTCAGCCAGCATAAAGTCAGCCTGAAGTTTAATTTAGCTAATGATCTAAGCACAAACTCCACTGAACAAAAAGATCCAGCTGTGCGTGAATTCTTGTTCCAACTTTCTCTGACCACTGAACAACTTTATGTGACTTAAACCCAAGTTGAAAAGAAAAGTCTGTACTAGCAGGACAGCAGTAATGAATCATTAGCATTAGTGGTAAGTTCAGCACCAGCAGAGCTTTGAACTGGTGCCAAAACCCAGCTTACATGTCTCTTAACATACAAAAGTTTGCTGTGCTCACTCACATACAACCACCAACACAACAGCATGTTTAGTCCTTTGCTGCAGTTTTTAGGCACTGCTGGAAGTCAGATGGTTAATCAGACTACAAGCATCCCCTCTCCAGGTTAAAACAGACAAGTCATACCTGCTTCTAGAAGTGATGGCACACAAGGAGCACCGTACCTGTTATGACATCCTGTCAGGTCTGACTTTCCTATTCAGAAATGGTGACAACTGGCTGTGATAGAAATTCAGCCTGATACTGCAACTCACTCTCTGGGCCTGCAGCAAGAGATTAAGCTCTCCATGCCTGTGTGCACCTTCCTGACCATCAGAGAAGGGTATGTGGATGGGACTGCTGACCTGTCAGGCATAAGAGGCATCTCAGCTGGATGTTTGAGTATTCCCATAAACCAAACAGCCATAAGACCACACAATGCCAGTTAACTTTGTCATAAAGAAGCAGAATTTGGAAGTAGATGGCAATGTGCAGCACAGGCCTGACCCGGACTCATCTTGGTTTGCCATGACTTAGTTCCCTGATCAGCCAGAATGCCCAACCTCCACTATCAGGAAAACATGGCCTAGTCCTCTGACAGAACAGACTTTAACACATCCAGTCTTCAGCTCATAAAACCAGCAACTGGATCCAGCAGTAGCAGCAAGAGGAAAGGATGTGAAGAACAGAACAAAACAAAACACATGAGTTAATCCATAAACAACCTCTTGGAATTCCTTTCAAAGTGTGACAGTCTCTGTGTCTCAGATTCCCAACCATAAAATAAGGGACACAGCACATTCATACCACATAGAGCTGTCATGGGTGTAAATAAAATGTACTGTCTACCAGCTGTCCTACAATATCTTGAATAGATAACTTCTCTCCTCCCTCACACCATCCTGGAAGGAAGGCAAAAATGGAATTTCATTAAAGTGGTTGACTTCCCTAGAAAGCCTAATCACTTATTTGAACTAAGCATGAGAAATACCCAGCTTGTTCACTGCACATCCCAGTTAGCTTAAACCACAATCAGCACAGCAAAAATAAACAAAAGAAGTAGCTGTAGCCTGCAAAAAAACCAGTATTCCCTCACCCAGCATTCCAAGGGAAAAATAAAGTAAACCACCACTCTAATATTCTTTGATTGGTTCTTCTCCCACAAAGCAGAGCCTGATGAAGTCCATATTTATCTGCAAAGATTACTTTCGGTTAGGAAAGGCAGAGCATATCCTAACTGCTAGTCAGAAAGATGAAGGCTCCCACAGTTTTCACAAACATCTCAAAAGGGAAAAAATGCAAATAGAACAGCAGAAGTAATTCAAAAACCACTGACCAGTGGGGACCCTCAGCTACCAATCTGTCAAATTGTGAAGCCACAGGTACTCCTGGATAGATACCTATCATATTCTATAGTATCTTAAGGCTGACACTTAAACATAAACAAGGTGATTAGACTGAGAATTACTTTAATATCTTATAATTTTTCTATTATATATTCTAAAATTCTTGGTGCTTGGGGAAAGTAAGTGCACATGAGTCCATGTGACTTTCCAGGAACAGATCCAAGCCTGATGCTGCCCAGAAACAGATTTTTTTCCTTGTACAAAGAGTACATGAAGCTCCATTCATGTTTTGTGCCCACTTCAGACTAAGCAGCAGTGCCACAAGACCTCATAGCAAACTTGCCATGTCTTTAAAACATGCCCACAGCAGAGACTGAGCATTCAGGGGGCACTGTGCATCCCACCCAAGCAACAATGACAGCCCACGGAAAGGACACTAAAAGTAAGCCATGCTTCAAGCAGCAGACTGCCAGGTCACCAACCCCTGTGACAGAGAGCCCTCACTTCCACAGATGCATGTAGCTATTCCTTGTGACAATTAAAGTACCACTACCATCTATTCACTCTATTATGCTTACAAGTGTCCAAGTCAGAAAGGCTGGATTAAAAATTCCTTATGAAACCATTCTACTGGGCTTCTGACAGCCTGTCAATCTGCTCCATAGAAAGCACACCTTAATAGACAAGCCAGCATTATTCAAAACCATTTGTCCAGGTGTGACAAACCTTAAAAAAAGCAGAAAGTTACATCAATTAATATATGCATGCCAGCAGCACTTTCATTGCTTAGTGCAATTAGAGTGATATATAAGATCCAGATCCTGCTGCCCATAGGAGGCCATGAGCTCCTTTCAGGAGCTCAGATAAGCCAAAATATCAAATGATGCTTGTGGTCATTGTGAACCCAGATGAACCAGCCAAGGCCTGGTTATCTTACTGCACAGTCATACCTGTTAGTTCATTACAGCTACTGAAGGAGCAAGCAAAGCAGGCATTTGGTCTTGACAGCAGCTCCAAAGATTACACTCTTATTCCTCCATTATGACTCTCCTCTGTGAGATGTGTATCACACCAGGAAAGACAAACCCTCCCCTTGCCTGTGTGTTGCATCCAGACCTCTGCTGGTGTCTGAACTCAGTGGCCACCACTGTTCATGCACACACACTGCCATCCCCTTCTCCTTACTGTTCTTTAAACATAACAAGAAACAATGCTTTTCTTCTAGAAAGCTTTCAATTTTGTTGTTTGCTAGAAAACTTCTGAGTGAACATAAATAATTTAAAAGGTCAGGAATACTCACAGTCCAGCATTGCCTTTCCAGAGATGCAAGTGGCAAGGCACAGATAGGCTAAAGGATCACTGCATGCTGTTCAATTATTTTTATAAAAAGCCAGCCTATGGCCATGCAAGTATCAAAGTCCCTACTGATTTAGACAAGGACCAGCCTGGAGACTGTTTTATTAGTTACATTTTGGCTCTGACCTACTGATAAGCAAAGATCCACAACTCAACCCCAGTGCCAGCATCTGCAGGAGAAAAAGAATAAGCTGTAAGTGGATGAGACTTTTTGCCAGCTGAGGACTGTTCCTGTGGCACCCCACCAACTTCCATTCTCCCAGACACAGGCTGCCCTCTTGCCAGCATAAATACCTGCCACTAGCCTGGAGATTGCCTGCATGAAGAGATCAACCAGGCCAGGAAACACTGGCATACCAGAGTATGAACAGTGAAGAGAGACTATCCTGGAGAATTCAGGCCATCAGCTATTTAAAACTGAACCTCATTCAGCTGCTCCTCCACTAAGAGGAAAGGAATCTGGACTGCACATCCTATCACAAAGTACAGTAAGCAAGGACACAGAGTTAAAATCTGTGAGTGACACTCCTCTGCTCAGCTTTTCCTCTCAAACAAAACCACCTACCAAACCCCTTTATTGTTCTATCCCATTCCCTCATTCCAAAAATGAGACTATTTTTACTCAGAAAGGAGACCATCAAGTACTAAACCACTTAAAGCCTTTCTTATGCCTGCCAGATTTTCCAGAAAGATCTCTAGTGCAGTACATGGGACAATCTATGTCTGTCAGACTAACACTAATACTTCCTAACAAACACTTGTGATCAGATTTAAGTGCACACAGTAATACTGATAAAGAACTTCTCTGATTTCTTAAACAACTACTAGAATGGGTTTTTCTCCCAGGGAAGAAAACTAAGAACTCTACACTACAAAATGCTAAAACAAAAAATACGTGAAAGGAGGTAGTGGAAAGAAATTACAAGTAAAGTCAGATAACCATAGTTGTCCTCTTTTCAAAGCACCAGGATCCATTTTGCTGTCATAACCAGTCTACAGAACAGCTAATGTTTCTGGAGAATGGGTTTCACTTGGTGCAACAAGTGATTTGCAGCTTAATGTGCTTACCAAATGATAGGACACAATTGTTCATTTTCTTGAAAAATTCATAGAACTCAAAAAAAAAAAAGACTGCCTGTGTTTCCTGATTGTGGTTCTTCAAACCTATGTGTGGGTTTTGACACCTTTGATCTGGGTGTGGGGATGAGGCAGGGGGAAAGTTATTTTAAGATGCCTAGCCCATCTTCTCAGCACAGGGCACTGACATTTACATGCACATGGCCAGGTGCCTGGTGAATTTACACTAAGGGGCCACAAAAACTTACTACTTTTCTTCACAATTTTTATTTCAGACACAAATATCTTCCCGCAGCAATGACCATATGTATTTCTCTGCCTCAATCTACTTTATTGCTCTACCCCATTTGCCTTCTCTGTTGCTCATCCCCTCTCTATTCATGCCTGCAGCAATACTGGTTTTATGGCTTGATCTCACTGAACACAGCATTGCCCATTTGTACCATTAGGAGGTAGGATCGAGAATTCAGAAGTGGCATTTTTCTTTGACAGCAGTGCCACAACACAAATGAAAATACTGAAGTGGTGTAAACAGAAGGGGAAAACTGAGAAGTAAAATAGATGGTTTGGTGCAAGAAGGAATATGACTATAGTAACACACATGTTTGGTTAAGCTTACACCTATTCGTTGGGAGTAGAGGAGAAAATCTGGCTTCTTACCATTCTAGAATCAAGCACAAGTTTCCACAGGGAAGACCAGCCTGCTTGCAGTGTCCTCCCCTTTTCATTTCATTCCTCAGGGAGGACACAAAATCCATCTGTTCTGCATACAGACCCAAGGTAGGATATGTCCCAAAGTTAGAAAGGAAGTTTTCAGAATCCCAGTTTTCTGGGGTTAGGGATTTCACAGCAAGCAGCAGATAAAGATGAGGACTCAAACACAGAATTCACAGTTACACTCTGTGGTCAATGCTAAGAGTGCACTGTGAGGTACACTACTCACACAATATAGCCTTTTCTTATTTCTTCTCACCCTCAAAAAAAAAATTTTAATTGCAAGTGTAAGTGTTAGTTTGGCTGTCCTGAGTCTTTTGCTTTCTGTTCCTGCTTACCACACAGAGGCAACTCAGCTCTGAAGAAGCACACATAGATCTGCTCCACATCAGCAGAATTGTTTACCAAGTCACAGTCTTGATTTCATTGACTACAAATGCCTCCTAGATCAAAGCTATGTTCCATTATTTCACTGTTAACAAGGCTGATTTAAAAGATTCCTGCTTGTCCCTGCCCTTCATCGTTCTTTCCTTCCTGTCTTTCCATTTCCCATCTCTGCCTTGGTGATGTGGTAGGTCTCAGCTGTGCCAGACAAATTGTTTAGGCTGCATAACCACTGAAAGAAGTATATGTGTAAATGTATCTTTAGCAAACATCTTTTGAGAGGAAGCGCTTTTCAAATCCACAGCAGACCACAGTTCTGTGGCCCTTAACAAGCAGAGCTGTGCACTGCTGGATAGTCACTAGAACAAATTTGATCAGTTTTAGGCACAGCTGCTCAGCTGCAGTTTTAAGCAATACAGAACACGTGATGCCATCAACCAGCTTTAATCTTTCATCCCAGCTACAGAAGAGGAGATGAAATGACATGGTGTAAAAGCTATGAGATGAAACTGCCCCTTTGACATTTTCCAACCAAACTTTTACTGGCAGAGTTTGCACTAGTTCATCCATTTTTGTTCTGTGGACTGAGCACATAATCTTGTCCCTTTCTGTCATGGGGCTCTTCATCACACAGAGCCAGAGGCTGAGTTTGTAGAGGAGGTAATTACAAAAGAAGCTCCCAGGTTTCTACTCACAGAATGAACACACTTGGTACAGAAGCATCAGCATCAGGTTGCTATGGGTTTGGGTTTTTTTAGTAAAAAGATTACATTTTTAAAGACATCTCTATCAACCATAATACTTTTGAAAAGCCTTTGACAATGAGGGGATTGGTAGTTTCCATCCTGGGTACTAACAGAGGAGTTATTCCCTCCGTATTCTACAGCTTCTGAACTCTGCTGCAGGCTCACAGAGGGAAAAAGCTAACACCCAATTACCCAATAACAGTGGCAGCAACACATCAGTTCTCCAGACAAGATCTCCCTGACAGATAACATGCCCCAGGAACCATTCCATTATTTCAGATAGTTACTTGGAGTTGGTGGCCAGATGGCAATTGCAGGATAATAATAGTTGGAAAATTTGTACATGTCTTCACTTCTTCCAAGGTAGAGAAAGATAGTTTCAGTGCTAAAAATAGCAGGAATGACTATGAAAAGCCATTTTCTAATGGCTGCCTGCCTTTGCTATATTTGTGTCACAAAAACCAACCTAGGAGTCTTTGTCATACCTAAGCTGGCTGGTCCCACTCTGGCTGTGTGCTTTTAGCAGTCACACTGAGCATCTAGTTTTATTTTTAAGCCTATCTATTTAATGAGCAACCAGAAATAACTTGGGTCATTCTTACCGTACATTTTTCCCCTACAGGCATCTTGTGATCTGCCTCTTTAGTAATTACTAGCCCCACCACTGCTCAGAGCAAAAGTGTTATCAGCAGGTTACCATTGCTTATGATACAATACAGGATGCCATCGATTGCATGTAATAATGACCTGTTGAACTGCACAGATCTACTGCCATTTGTGGATGAGCTTTACATGCACTTACCTGAATTTAAAAGGCATCTTCTTGTCCCATCCCGTTTCTCTATCATGTTCTAATGTTCCAGTATAGTCATGTCATTGCTAAAAAAGCAAGAGCTAAAGGCAGTCTTGCAAAAAAATATCAACATTAAATTAAACCGTGAGTATGTACACTCAGTATTTTCATCATTGAAGTCAGGTGGGGCATCCCAATATTCCAAGAGACTTAAGTGACTTTCAAGGAAGAATCATTCATAGATCTCTGAATACTTAGTTGATACACCTCAATTTTCAGAGACTCCATAGCACAGTGTGTTTTAAAGAAGATATTCTCTAAAAAAGAACTGTGACATTCATATTAATAATGAACATCTCATTTAACTTTAGAGCAAATAAAATCCAGTAAGATTCCAGTTCAGAAATTTATCCCCTTTTCAGGGCAGTACCTGATCAAAAGTATGTTAATGTCTGCCTAAATTCATTTATCTATGCTTATTTAAGGGTATTTGACTTTATCCTGAATCTTCATTCATGAAGCCTAGCCATGATGATGACTTTATACGCACTTAGATATAAATAAAAATCCAGGCAGAAGCTTCTAAGCAGAGCAACAAACAGCACCTCCTCCCTCCCTGGAAAACAGCTTTCTCCCCCATTGCTGATATCCAAACATGGCCAGAAGCAGAGACCTGAGAGGCAAAGCCATAGCGAACGCCTACAAGGGAGAACAGCCCAATGCCTCAGTATATTAAGCCCTCTCACATCCAAGCCTTGGGCTTGCACCCTGCTGCCAGAACATTGCTTCCCTCTGCTGGGGTGGCAAAGCTGAACCTGCTTCCTTGGAAATCAGTACTAATTAATCCCAGTTGTTCCCCTATTGAGATGTGAGGTATTTTGCTCCAGCCTCTGCAGTGGCAGGCAGAACCAGGGAAACGTTTTTGCTTCTACTGCTTCCTTTGTACAGCACTTGTGTTTCAGGACTGAAGCAAGGTACAGACTTGTATCAATGCAGCAGGACACAGCTGAGGAAGAGAAAGAAAACAGGGCTTTGAATGCCAGGCATTATGGTGACAAAAATCAAAACACTCATTCAGCTGCTTCCTGCTGGTGTGTATTATAACGTAGAAACTGCTCTTGTAACAAACCCAAACCACTCAAATGCTAATTTTGTGGTATAATTGTATACAATGTTCATAGCACCTGAAATTCTCTTCATGCATGTATACTCAGTGGAACAAAGACACAAGAAATATCAATAGTGAAACTGTTTTAAGGAAAAGGATTACTCTGTTCACATCTCTCTCCACACTACCCAGCTTGCTCATTGTGAGGACAAAAGGAAGAACACTAGACAAAAGCATTGGGAGGGGTAGGAAATTCTACATGATTACTTTCCTCACTAAACAAATGTCAGAAGCAAAGTTCCAAGTGACTCTTTCCCCTCTTAATTAAAAACAAAAATCCAGATCTAATCAGTAGGCCAGAAGAAAGGCACAAAAACCCAGAACAACTCGGGACTCAAACCTGCAGGCTGAGTCCCCCCTAGTAACTTTAGCTCTCTAAATCTTGATTACTTGCTAACCATTTGCAGCATTACAACACCCCATGGCCCCCACGAGATGAAACAACATCAAATATATCCACTTTACAAGGCCAATATTTGCCCATCCTGCTGGCTCTACCTGCTCTCAGAAGCAGTTCCTAATGTTTTAAAACACTCTGTTAGTAATAATAGTGACCTGGCTTATTCAGACAATACATTTAAAGTGTTCAAAATTGTGCCTTTTACACTTCCCTCATCTATAAATGAAACTGGAAATCAACATTATCATCATTTTGTAGCCCAAAGGAAGACTGGAACTGTGCTGTGCTCAGTGCTCTGCAAACACATGCTGAGGATCAGCCCCACACCAGTGAATCTATAGTTGAAAGAGATATGGGATAAGGTGTAGAATGTATTTTACAAAGGATTTGCCCACAGACATTTTGCAGAGCAGAAATAGAACCTAGGCCTCCTGGCTCCTTTTCCCTGGCTATTTAAAGTCATTTCTATGCTTATCAGATATTAGTGGTAGCACATCACACTCAACAACAGCAGACTGCCTAGTCCAAAAATGTAGCTGAAGAAGAGCTCTTCTCTCCAATAGTCCATATGTTTTCTCTGAAATAAGATCAAGTTTACCCTGATAATCGCCCAACATGGTAGTATGATAGTTCTAAAATACCTCCAATCAAGCAATCTATAATTTCCCAGTGTTACTGGGCCTCATACTGGAATATTTTTTCTTGAAGGTCTATACTAAATATCCCATGTTACAGAGTAATCCAAACCCTGCACCTGTGATCAAATTAATAATACAATAAATAAAGAATACACTTTCTGCCAAAGTTTCTAAGTCACAACTGTTCCTGGCCCTTCTTTCTCTGGACTCCAGAAAAGTGTAGGAGCATCAACTACCATTTGCATTTCCAACTGGAGCCTGGGAATGGTTTATCAAGGACTGTCCTTGAATGCTTTGCTCCCAGAGTGAATTCATTTAGTTTTCATTCAAAATAGAGGGTAATTCATTTTTAACCATCAAAAAAGCTGGAAGCTGATGGTTTCCTCTCTGGCAGGGAGAATGTGATTAGCTGGTCTGGGTTCAGAAAGTATCGGCCCTTGATTAAATCTTCCAGATTTATAAGCTCTGGCAGCTCATAATTAAAAGCACCTTTCAGAGGGGAAACAAAAATGGTAGCAAGACCTTGCTTACTCTTTTAGAACACAGTAGGAAAGCCTGATAGGCGAAACTTGTGGGCTGAACCAACACTCTCAACAGCTACAATGCTCCCATGCCCATTAGGGAGCCTTCAAGCCTTTCACTTTGGCACAGATCATTAACTTTTCACAAGCAAGAGGCAGCTGTAAGGGGAGGCTGGAGGTGCCCACCCATTTGGAAGCAGGAGCACACAACAGGCTCCCTGTGGCATCAGCCAAAGACCCTCATAGGAAGCACACACTGCCACAGCAACAGGGAAAGCCCAAAGCAAAGCCTAAGCTTGTGACCCTCCCTGTACAAGGACACACAATCACATGAAAAGCTGGAGTCTCAAAGTAAGACACCATAAGGAAAATTTCTTTTCTTGCCCCATCAAAATCCTTGCAGCAGAATTGGACACACTCCTCTCAAGGTGGTAACTGTATGGGCTTCCCTCCATTACCGAGTACAGGAATGGAACATTCTCCACCCAAATCCTTTTCCTTAAGGTACTAGCTTGCACTTTTTCTCACCTACCCTACAGAGAGCTTGCTTAATGTTTAATAAAGCTGAAGAACTGTATTAGTAAAGGTAAATGAAAAAGTGAGCTCATGATTCATTATACCAGTGCCTGTGTGATAATCTCAAACACTCCCAGCGAGCTGAAGGACAGTGGCCTTCAGATAACAGCGAAATTATCATGTGCATGGGGAAGTTTTGGACCATCCCCAGTTACTTGGCAAGAGTAAAGATCCCGTGTGATAAGACACTGCCTTTCCCAGTTTGCCAACTGGGCTGCAGAACTTGGGGGAAAAAAAAAAACAAGGCAAGAAGGAACGCAGCCTCATGCTCAGCTCCTCTAAACTGAAAACAAAGATTTCAAGGGCTAGTTTAATATTCTCCTTCAGGGCAACAGAGGCTCTCTAGTCCTCATTTGACTTGCAAGTAAAACAGAGGCAATGAAGTATTTTGTAGGAGGACAGTGTGGTGTATTTCTACAACACAGTATTGCAGAAATCAGTTAAGTATCCTTAAAAATATCCATCCCTTTCATTAGATGAGTGCTACAAAGCACAAATGTCTTTTCAGAGCTCATTTCTACTCTCTTCCCGCCCACCCACCACCCCCTAAAATGAAAGGGTTTATGTCCACTGTCTTCAAATGGAAGACCACAGAAAAAAAAAAAAATAAAAATTAAATTCTGTGGGGAAAGAAAATTCTTTTTCTTTACTGATGTTCCCAGGAATCCCAAGGCAGTGGTTGTCAGTCTGGGAAATGTAAGTTGTGCTTAAAATAAAGAAGGTATTGTGGAGAATGTAACACTAGCAAAAGGTGCTGAATACTCTTTGGCAATAAAAAAAAAAAACTTGAGACAAGTGAATGACAGGTATATGACATGGTGTTGCTACACAATGTACAAGAGAGGTGATTATATACACAGGTGACCTGTTTCAGAGGTTAGAAGAAAGGGTTGCTATTAAAATACAGTTCTCTCCACCCAACTTCTTTGCAGTGACAGGTCACTGAAGTCACATCTTGTGCTGTGCTAGGCATACATAGGAGAGGTCTGCAGTATTTTTACCTGCAAAGCCATAGGAGGCACTGCCACAAATGCAATAATAACAAAGACAGGGGGGAAAAGAGAAAATAAAAAGGAGTGCCCTCAGTTTCTTCCCTGCCTTGAAACCTGTGCACAGCAGCAAACCACCCAGCCACACTGGTGCTAATTAAGCTTCAGAGCTGACACACTGCTGCAGAACAGAGGAAATTCTGCAGTGCTCATGGGTGAAAACCTACGAGGACCCAGCACAGGAAGAAAGCTAAAGATAACTTTGCTCACTGTTACAGACCAACTGCATTCACTGATAGTTCTTATCTAGGCAAAGCAGACTGGGCCCAAACTTCAGAGACAGATTTGCAGAGAAATCTCCCCACACCTCAGGGAATGACACAAAAGATAGGAGATGGCACTCAATTCTGAATCAGTGCCCATGAGTGGCATAGCTATTTGGGACACACCACAGAGAGATAAATAAAACCATGTAAGAGGATATATTTAAAAAAAAAAAAAAAAAAAAAAGGACAGAGCTCTGAACTGTTTCATGAAGCAAAGAAAGGAGACTTCTGTATCAAGTACAGGCAGGCTCAGTTTTCCTTCCATAAGAAAA
This sequence comes from Scytalopus superciliaris, assembly GCA_013400415.1. Lineage (NCBI taxonomy): Eukaryota > Metazoa > Chordata > Aves > Passeriformes > Rhinocryptidae > Scytalopus > Scytalopus superciliaris. Next base: position 247,090 of record VXBX01006005.1, on the reverse strand, counting down.
TAAGACTAAATTTGAGTGTAATAACAACTGATCCAAAGCACTGGATTCTTCTTTCTTAGTTACTTCAGAAACTATAGTATCACAGGATCTTGACTATAGACAGCTTCTTCCATGTCTCTTACACAGAAGATGTACTAACAGACAGCTCCGTGCATCCCTAGACACAGAAAATTCAGGAAGGTATCTTTAAAGAAGCACAAAGGAGAAAACTAAATCCCATGAACATGGAGCCCAGGAATGCAACAGGACTTCAATTTTCTCTGCCTTCATCCAGTAATGCTGGACTTACTTTCTCACTCATCATCCTGGTATTAGAAAACACTGTGCAAAGAGATCATAACTTGACAGCACTGTGATGAGTCTCAGTGCTATTCAGAAGTAATGCAGCAGCCACATCCACTCAGACCTGGCCATGCCAGACACTGTACAGCACCTTCTTGAGGAGATGTAGCACCTCTCCTGAAAGCTCTCAGCAGTTCTGGCTTTTAAGGTTTCAGAAAGTAGTGTTTCTACTGCTTCCCCTGCAAAACGAGCAGAGCAATACATCTTACCACCAGGAAATATCATGCAGGAAATGGAAGGCAAAGAAATTTATAAATCTCATTAGTGGGATGATTATGCTCTCTCTTCAACAGCCTACAATATTGTTTTCAAAGGACAGTCATCCAAATGCCAAAACTCAATTAGTAGTAAATGGCTTCTGATTGGGAATTTCCATACAGAGGTACAAGGCACTGACTGAGATGAGAACCAAGCTTTTCTCTCCCTTTTGGTACAGGGCAGCATGAGGTATTATATAACCAGACTTTTATATCCCAAAGACATAGGATTCCCATTTTCTGTAAACAATGCCTTGGATCAAAGGGATTTAAAGGACACATTATAAGGAGAACAGTCAGTTTCAAAATCCAAATGAAAATATATGCTCATTGTTTAGAACCTGGGATTTAGTTCACACTGTTCCTAATCCTTGAATATTTCTTTCCTCTAAACTAACATAAAGCAAAATGTCCTTTAAGATAAGCAAACCCAAAACCTATTTGCACCATATTTCCAAGGAGATAACTGAGCCTGGAGCTTTGTGAAGTCGAGGGCAGCTACTGATTTTGCTCCTTTCCCACAGAGGTGCAGTGCCAGCCCATTTTCAAGCTGCAGAGTTGACTCGCTCAGCAGGATACCAGCCTAGCTCCAGGACCCTCCAGGCTGCCAGGTGGCTCAGAAACCATACATACTTGCTGAACTGTACCAGCCAGTGCCTCCACTGAACACCTTCTCCACACCTCTTGCCCCACAAAGAGAATTCAGCAACCTGCAAAACTTGTTTTGATTTCAAAATCTGTTCCTATTTGCTTCTGCAATACTGGAAGCCAAGCCATTGCACAGTTGGTGAGTAATGTGAAGGGAGTCTGTGAGAGGGGCAGATTTGAGCATGCAGGCTGGATCCTTTGCTCATCCATACCATGGGTCAGAGAGCTTCCTCAGCTTCAGCAGTGATTTTTCTTTGCTTCATTCTGGTACTGCACTAAATAACTTTGAAAGGGAGGTGGCAACTACTTTCTTACTACATTGTAAGGCCCCCATTGCACAGGATATCAAGCAGTAGACTTGGAAGAGTGTACCCCCAGTACAAAAAGGCCTTAAGAAAGAAAATATCCAGAAGGGGAAGAAATTGAAATATGTGATTTTACATATTTTTAGAATAGAATTATGATTTGTACATCAACTCCAACCATCCCACGGCTGCCCTGATTACAAAAGGTTTTATCCAGTAATAATAATTAGCAATAATGTCTTCTAAAAGCAAAAAGACATCTGGTAATATAGCATTACCTTAAAAATAAGTCAGGCTTCTATCTGCTATTAAATCATTCCACAGGCCAAGAAGTCTTTGGGGACTTTCACTGGATGCAGTGGCCTTAACCAGCTCCTGCAAACAAGCTAACCACAAAACCAGCATGCAACTAATTCCAAATGCTGTTATCTACAGTCAGCCTAGCAGAGGCATTTCCATATATTTCAGGCAACCTATCAAAGTCTAACAATCACAAAGTGCATTAGCAAGTAATATATCCTTATTAATATTACAGCACTAAGGAGGTGGGTTTACTTTTTTTTAGCTGTTGTTTTTAGTTTGAGTTGGGTGGGGTGTTTTGGTGTTTTTTTGTTTTGTTTTGGGGTTTTTTTGGTTTTTTTTGTTTGTTTGGTTGGTTGTTTTGTTTTTTGTTTTGTTTTTTTGTGTTTTTTTTGTTTGTTTTTTGTTTTTGTTTTTTGCTTTTCCAAAAAGACAGAGAAGTCAGCATCTTTTCTAGGGTCCACAAAATATATGAGTTTAACACAATTTATGATATTTGATGATTTCATATAAGCAGTTTGCTAGGACTAGCTATACATGCTGTAATAAAGCCAGAACAACTATCCAGGCCTGCAATAATTGCTGCTAAAGTTGCAGGTGAGCTGACTAGCAGTATTTTTATTATCACATATGCCATGCTACCCAGGTGGCAAATGATTCCCATCTTGGGAGTGAGATGAATGGATCAAAATCTCCTATTTGGCTTTCAGTTTGTTACACTTCCAAAACTGTGTGCTCCTGGAACGGACATCTTACTAGCAAATTCACTGCCTATGTCAACCCTTTGCATATGATACTTAGTTCCCAGGCAAGGATATGAAAAGAAACAGGATTAGTGTCCTAAACCAGATACAGTCACTGAAAAAAAGGTTACAGTTGCAGGCATTGATCCTAGAACTTTTCTTGATTTAGATATCCAAAACCTGGCCACAGATAGGAGCAGCTGCACACCAAGAGCAAGCTCAGGATCTCACAGTGGCAAGATGTGCCTCTACTGTTGCCCTTTAAAACTGGTTTCTCCTGAGTAGCAGCCAGAGCACACTCATTAAATGCTTACACATCCCACCTACTGCCAGGAGACAAAAATTCAAGACAATAACTATTCCTGTAATATGGGTCAGGTATCTATTAGCAGATGACAGCCACAACAAGAAGCCTAAAACAAACATCCTATACAGCTTTCTCGTGCCCCACTCACTTGCTGCCTTTACATGGCTTTGGCTGCAGCCAGCAGCACATTATGGAGCCTGTCAGCAATGCAGCAGCTCAGTTCAGCTGCACACCCTACCCAAACCTTAGTTACGACCTGCAAGCAGGAGGCAGCATTATGGGAGAAGAAGCTGATAGTCTCACACTTGATTCACCCACAGAAAGCCGCCTCCCTTCCAGGGATTGCATGAGACAGCAGCTGGCAGCATCAGTATTTTTTCTCCCCCTCCTGAAACAAACACAAGACCCTGTTGTTATTTTTCCTATTTGCCCCACATGCTGCAGTGCAGGCTTGTTTTCCCCGCAGCTAGATGAACTCACCTGAGGAGGGAAACCAAATTCCATCACCGCTCTGTGCTAATTGCTTCTCTGGCTCCAGAGGGGAATGTTTACTTTCCACATAAAGAAGCTGAAGGTACTTTTTATCTAGTTACACTTGGATTCTTCAGCCTCATACCTCAATCACAAAGGACTACGCATCACCACCAGAGTGGGTAAATAACTACTTGAATATTCATAGAAGTGTCCCAGATGGGGTGATACCTGTATTACAGTGCAGTCATTGCAGCAAAACCAAAAAGGTATTCCCTGAGTGACACGTGAGGCACCTTTTTCCTGCATAAGACTCTTAACATGTATTATTTCATTACATACAGAATGAAATTCATGCACAAAAATTAGTAGGTCATAGAAAAATGAGGAGCTAATTCATGGAAATGCATGTACTAAATGCAGTTCTCTTTTCTGTTTTTACCACATTCTGTATGCAATACAAGAACAGCCTCATTACTGAAAAGAAACAAGATGAACTGATTTAATATATCATAGCTGGAGCTACAGTAAACGTGATGTTAGTTAGTAGATAGGAATTGAGTGCAGCCAATGGCACACCGGGATATTTTTGTAGACAGGCGATTTACAGTTCTATTTTTACCACCTTTGGGGGCTACAGTTCAATCAGTGGAGTAGCTCATCTGCATTACCCAGACACGTCTCCGTGACGCCATCCTGGGTAAGCACCACAAAGGACTACTCTGCATCACGTACGGCTGCAGGCTGCGTGGGTCTCCAAGCAAAGAGAGGCAGGGGAGGACTTCTGCCTGTCAGCAAGAGCAATAAAGAACCAAGAGCTGGATTAAGCATCTGGAAAATTACTGCAGCCTCACAACTTTTGCTGCCTGCTACCCGGCATGAGTCATCACCCGTTGCTGCGGCAACAGCTATTTTCCTCTTCCTGCTGCTGATCAATTCTGTCTGTGCGAAGGTCCCCTGAAACCAGGAGCTGCACAGATAATGCAACAAAGTCACAGAAGCTCCTATCAAAGAGCATTTGCATTTTGACTTTGTTAGTCTTGGGATTTATGGAAGGAGAAATAAAACAGTTGGGCCAGAAGGGCAGAGACAGCAAACACTTGGTTTTATTCAACTTTCATACTGCTTCCAGACAGGCGTGGTTAACAAATAACCTTACTACCATTCCCACTAAGCAATACCTATAAATAAAACATAATAGCTTGTCTTAGACATTAAACTACAATGTTCATCATCAACGTCAGATGCTCCATAATTTAAACTCAAGCTCTACAGTGGGGCTGGCACAGCCCAGTGCACAGATCCAGAGCTGGCCAAAGCATTAAGGTTTCCAGGCCCAACTCCTAGTCTCCAAACTTGACCAAATGACAACAAGCAAGTCATCTCATCTTGGAAATACCCTACTCACCACCTCTCAGGTGCAAAGACAGGGTTGAAAGGAGCTTGAAACTGTGGTATTGCTTAGCTACAAAGTCCCCAGCACCCAACCCTTCTTCACCACCCTTTTGATTAGATTACCTTTGCTGAAACAGGGAAATCTGAGTATTTATCTACTCCATATGTATCATAGAACCCACTCAATACTTGCAATAAAGTTAGTCCAATATCCTTTGTTTTCACCTCTTCCCTATTTTTAATTAACTTGTCCCCTGAAAACAGCTTAAAATGCTGCTGGCAGGAGCCTGATGGTGTTGGGTCAATGAAATGAATGGCCCCACCATCCACTTGTCTGAGATTTGCTACAGGAATGTGAAAGCTACAGACAAGGCAAACTTCCCAGTGAGACAAAAAAAGGAAAGGACAGTCAGGGCAGCATTTCTGCTGCAAGAAAAGGGACAAGGCTAATGTTTGCCATGCTAGTTTATAATGTTGATCCCTGACTGCTGCGTGCTCAGATTGTGGCCAGACTTGAACTGAGAACATTAGACCTTAGAACTTCCTACACAGGTATCATTTCTGTTATCCATTTACAACAGCTGGAGCCCTTAACACACTTGAGGTGCTTCTCTTTGGAGCCATTCAGGGACTGAATGAAGAACACTGATGTAGTGGTCTCCCTGTCTAGAAACTTTTGATTCAGTTTCCCTAGAGGGGAAGAAGAAAAGTCAGATAGGCATCTAGAGGTCTGAGTGACCAGCTTACCAGGTTTTCTTCCAAAACTATCACCTGAATCAAGGACAATGACCTGGCATCCAACTGCAAGTAAGTTCTCTACAACAGGAACATGGGCAATGGCACAACAGGCTGACTTAGAGCACAACAGCAATCTGATAGCAACTTGAAGCCAAGGCATAAGAGGCTTTCTCTCTCTACCTTTTTCTTTAAAGATTTTTTTAATTTAGTTTTAAAGTAATCCAATAGACATACCTGCCTTTTCAGCAGAAGGAAGTTTGCTTAGTTTACCTCCCAGACCCATCTTGATCTTCAAGCAACAGCTTAAGTACAATATTTAGGCATTTGCTTGTGAAAGGGTAGAGGGGATGAGCTATTCTTTCCTCCTATGCATTTGTTTTTGGGAGCAGTCAGATATTCTTTTAACTTTTGCTCTTTATGTGTGGATATCAGATCACTGTGTAAGAAGGAGACCATGACTCATTTAAAATTGCTTTTGAAGCTACGGTTTCTCTGCACAAAACCAATCTTTGCTATCATCTTTCAAAATAGTTTTGTTTTGACCAAGAAGACCCTGACTTGCTTGCTGACCATCTCCCAGCTGTTGCAACGCTCACAAGAACAAACACTGTTTCTTTCCTACTCCAGCATCATGCAGTAAACAAATTATGAAAACAACGTCACACAGAGCAGCAAGACAAGAAACAGCAACAGGAAGGATTAAAATGTCTTCATTCCCACTGTGCAAATGCTTTGAGCAAAGCATTCCAGTCTGCCTTATACCCCAGCTCAGTGACTGTTTCAGAGCAAAACCCAACCAATCTGCTCTGACATCTCCTACCAGCACAGCATAAGAAATACACTGTTGGAAGTCAAAGAAAGCAGCTACTTTTGTAAGGAGCCATGGCCCAAGCCTGATTGTAATTGCTTACTCTACAGACAGTGCAGAGAAGCAACAAAGGTGAAGAATGTGCCCTAAGGGTCCTTGTTAGCAAAAGGCAGAGAGTACCTGAAGCCTGGGAAGATGGGAATGTGAAAAGATGTCCATCACATGGGAAAGGCTGAGTACTCCTGAGCTAAAGCAGTCATGGGAGGGTGGGAACAGCAGCAGACCCTTCAGCCACTCAGTAAGCAGGTTACAGCAAAGCAAAAGCAGAAGTAACTGGGAAAGCCCTGCAAAACATAAAACAAAAATTGGTCTTTGGTGTCCAGCACTTTGGCATAAGCAGCTGAAGAGATTACATGATCTTGTGAGATTGTGGATCTTATAAGAACACGCTGGATTATTTTGCTGACCATACGCAGAGTAAGCCTAACATGACCTTTCAGATCAAACTCAAAAATATGATAGTCATTGGGCTCCCCTACAAAGGTGGGTTTTCCAGCAGAACTACACTGGCATGGCTTTAATATTACCAATGTTAGCTCCTTGTAGCACAGAAATTTAGTCTTCTGTACACACACCTTTTTCTGGTGTCATTTGTGTTGCTTTGAACATCCACACAGGGAATTACAGCAAGACTAGTACAAATTCTAACATTCACTAGAGTGCTCCTGTCCTGCTAGGAAGTAAATAGAAACTGGAAGTCTGTCAGAGGCAAGAAAGAGCTACTGATGAGGATCAGGAAAACACTCTAGCTCACTCCAGCCCAAGTATATGCACTCATGCACTCCAGTTATTGCCATGGAATTCAAAAAATACACTCTGCAGTATCTTTATCACTTTAAAATAGTTAGAATACATCCCAGGAGGAGATGATTCAGAACCTTCCCTGAACTTGTAAGCAATGCTGAGAATTCCAGCCCTTGTTTGCTCACACAGGCTAATGCCAAGCATGACTGCACTGCCTGGGGCACAGGGGAGGTTGGGGTTCAAAGGATAATGCAGGTTGAAGGAAACTTTAGGAGATTCCTAGTCCAATTTCCTGCTCAAGGCACAACCTGGTTTGAGTACTGACAAGGATGCTTAGGGCCTTACCCAGTCAGGTCATCCAAACCTCCAAGGATGGTGCCACCATAGCTGTAGTGGGCACCCTGCTCCTCTGCCTGACTATTCTCTCAAAAGCCATTTGCCCAGGTCTCTGCATGAAATCTTCACTGCAAGGAACAGTAATTCTCAAGGTCCTGTGGACTCTTTACCACAGGCCTCCCAACAGGTGCAAAAGGAAGATAAGTATGAAACTATCCAACTATCTGCAACTTCAGTTTGTTCTGAAATCTTCTCTTTCAGTGCTGGAGGGAAGAGTATAGAACTTCAGTCACACTACAACCAACTCCAGCTGTCAAGAGTATTTTATTATTTGTGCTAAGAGTTCAGGGAAGGACAAAGTGAATGCTGACTCCCTCCCTGAATTCATCAGGCGTTTTGCCATTCACCTAAATTTCATTTCGTTTTTCAAATTCCCTTAACATGTTGACAGATAATTCCAGGCCTGGCTGCAGAACTGAAGGAAGACTACAAAGCTCCAGTCTCAAAGACTGAAGCTTACACACGTGCACAGGGACATTATTTCAGAGGTGAGAAACCTTCCTTATCTTAGGGTACACCTTACTTATTTCTAGAATGAAGCTGAATCCTTTCACCTCAGATGAGAAAAGTGTGGAGACAGCATCCTGTAGTATTGGTGTAAAATTATTATTAGCTCTTTTCACTCAGTTCTCAATGGCATGAGGAGATGATCCATCAGCTGACACCTTTGAAGGTAGCCACAAGCAAATTAACACAACAGGTTTTCTGGTCTGGTCCAAGTTTAAAAGGTTTTGCAGGACAGGCAGGCTGTATCACAGACTCACAGGAAAAGTAATCCCCATCTGCTCCAGTCATTCCAGAACAGGATTTGGCTCAAATATGGAATGAATCAATCTAAGAACCATGTTGTGAGACCACCCTGACCAAAATGCACCTCCAAAAATGTATGTATTCTTCATCAATGGTCATGCAGAAGTCCTGCAGGCTTACACTGCCCACATTTGCAAAGAATCACTGCTACGTCAGTTTTCAGACACAAAATCACTGTGAGGCTATCAAATTACTGCAGTTATTTTACACCATTGGCAGACAAGTCTTTTCCTGCATCACTGAAAACAGATAAGAACACTGCTTTACTATGGAAAATAGGGGGTTAAGTTTGGGACATGTATCATAAGGAGATATAAGGAAAAGAAAAAAAAAAAAGAAGTAAAATTCTTCAAGCAAAAGCTGCCGGTGCCAAAAGTTCACAGAAGATCAACAGTTCATAAAAATAGAATAAGATCCAATGTCATATAGCAATTGCCATATCTGGAACTTCTGAAAACCCTGTACAAAGTCATCAGGCAAAATACACCATTTAAGGTGTATTAATGTGATACTTCATGCACAGTTCAAGAGGAGTAAATACTTTAAGATAACACCAAGAAGTCCAGAAGAAATCAGTATGTTTTATACTAACAAGACATACTCTGTGAGAAAGCAAGTAGCAATGAGAAGGTAGGTTATTAAAATAGACTTTTTAAAATCCAAGCTTATAACCCATGAAATCCAAAACTACCACCAGGAAAAAAACACCCAAAACCAACAACTTCATATAAACAGAAGAGTATATGATTTAATTAATGTTGAAAACAGGACATATTCTAGAAACTAGACCTCTAAAGCCCCAGAGCTGCTGTATGAAGAGAAGTTAAAAACACCCTTCCATACAAAAAGGAACAAACAAAAAAAGAAACCCACACAAGGAAGGGGGGAGAAGAAGAGGCAAAATAAACCTTTATCACCCCAGAAAGATAATGTGGGGGCAGGGGGTTGGTGCATATGCACCAGAAAGTAAAACTGAACACAAATACAATTAATACAATTAAGTTAATCTGACTCAGTTTTATTTGATAATGAAAATCAAAACACAAACATACAGCATACAGGCCATTTGAATAATACATGTTGTTCTTCCAGTCCAGAGAGAATATTAATACATGTAATATTAAAAATGTTATTTCTAGATGGCATCTAAATATAGAGCAAGTTGTTTTTAAGAAGCATAACTGGGAAAAGAAATTAAGATGCTTAGACTCCTGAGCAATGCTTCCATTTGTTATCTTTCATTAACATTGAACTTGTGCTAAAACCATCGTGAGGACTTTGACAACTTGGCCTTGGCAAGGACACTGGCAGTGCAGATTCCCAACAGGGGTTGGGTAGTGGGCACTGGCAGGCATAGGAGCATTTTGAACACACCTGAAATGTGCCAATATCAGCCCTTGGACCTTTTGCAAAGACTGTCAACAAGAAGGCAAAGGGAAACCTGTGGACTTCATTCACTATTGCACTTGCATACCCATTTTTTCTGTCTGGTTCTGAAGAGCCAACCCCCCCTAAATGCTGCATTATCCCCTCAATCTTCAGAGTCATCTGGGCAAAGACTGAATATTTTTGCTTAACACACCTCAAGTGGTTAATCTCATTTTGCAGTTCTCTGCCACCAACACAGCTCCCAGTCCAGTTTAATAATTTCGGGTGTTAGCACCTATCAGTGAAAACTGAGCCCAAGGACAGTGATGATGTGTTACCACAGCAACAGTTATTTATGAACTTGCCCCCTCTTGGCTGCCAAGGACCATTTTGAGAGCCTCTGATCCCTTCAGTCCTTGTAATATGGGGACACATACAACTACCTTAGAAATTGATAAGCTAAACTGGCATTAAGAGAGTGAAAAAAGCCAACCAAAACCCACTAACTTAACAGAACTTCTGTTTGCAAAAGTGAGGATGAGTCCACTTCCACCAAGGTCTGCCTCTACGGACATGAACCAGGAAGGATGAAAGCAGTGATGAGATTTTTTAAATTTTTTTTAAAAGATTTTATTTTAAAAGTAACTGAGAGCTAAGCAAGCCTAAGGAGACAGATTTAATGCCCAAGCACAGGATGTTACATACTCAGCCAGCTCATCTACAAAAGACCTGCAATGCAGAATTGCACATATCAGACATCAGGGTGGCACTCCCAGGCACAACATTCCCCTTCAAACCTTCTCCTTTACTGTTCCTTGAGTAATCCAACAAAACTGAAGACACGGAGGAAGGCAAACCATCTGTGAAAACTCAGGGCATGGGGCAAGATCACAGTCCTCCTTCCTCTAAAGGATTCTCTAAGCCAGCCAAGAATGCCAGAATATAGGAAGTAGGGCTTCCTGAAGGGTGGATGTTTTTTGGTTTGGGGCAGGGCAGGGGGGTTCCCTCTGCAGGCCACAATGGAACAGTGATTTCCAGCTAGAAAAGGGTTGGTCACAGTCAGAAATTATTTAGCTTCCCAGATCAGATATCCATAAGGCTCCCTTTGTGGGAGTAGTCTGTAAATTGCTATGAGGTGTTCTAAGATTAAATACCATGGTATAAATTATGGTAATTACTGGCTGTGGAGTTATGTCCTACAGGACAGAAACCAGCCCCCTATCCTGTTAGAGGAATAACTCAGGAAAAAACAAAAAAACTAAAAAACAAAACCAAACCCAAAGTGAAACAAAACCCACTAAAAAAACCCCAACAAACAACCAAAAAGCACCCCCAAAAACCCTCAAAAAACCCAAAACTGAGACAAGCCCCAAGAATTTTACCTAAAGGAGGCAGTCCTTCAGTCTATTAGCAGAAAAGCCATGATACTCCACCCTTCTGTCATTTTCTGTGCCTCTCCCCAGGACATTTGTATACCCTAGTGCTCGCTATTTTCAGTGACTGCTTGGGAACGAGTCTTCCAAGTAGAATACATTATCCCATCATTAAAAGCTGTCACTTGATAAAAACAAATTTCCTGAGACTGTATAAATTTATGCCCTCGAGTGGCATGTCAACCCTGTGTTGCTGCCGATTTTCTGTATCAGTCTGTTAACTGTTAATGTTAAGCTAAATCTTCCCAGCACAACTGACCCAGCCTAAAGATCCAAAACAAAGGCTGCTTAAAAGGCAGAAGCAGATGAAGACTAAGGTTTATATTTTAAGCTCTTAAGGTTTATTTTTTAAGCTCTCTGAATAAGAGGATGTAGTAGCCTACCTGTAGGCCTACCATAGCACACCTATAGAACCTCAACTCTTACATCTATCACTTCAATGTACACCATTATCTCACAGGAAAGGAAGACCTTCACAGTCTGTAATCCCATTTTCAGTAGCCACTTACAGTAACCACCTATGTGACCTACCAGAAACTGCCAGCAAAGACTAAGCTTGACAAAAGACTAGAAAGGGAACACGCAAGCTGACCCTTCTCATCTTGGATTGCCAGAACCTGCACTCATAGTCATACTTCACAGTTAACATGAGTTTTCTGAACCTGCCCAACCTATTTTGGATACATTTATTTCTCCAAATTCCACAAAGAAAAATCAAGTGACAAGCTCCACAACTTCACTATGGGAACCAGCAGGCTTTAAAGAATCCAAACAACAAAACCTTTTAGGGCATTCCCTCCAATTACATTTCCATAAATAGAATAGGCTACATTATTCAAGAGGCAGGTTACACCACCAAGTTATAAAGCAGAACATATTTCATTACCTATCTTTCCCTGCAATTCTTAACTTTAACTGCTGTGTGTTAACCAATCTATGAAATATCCTCAATGACCACAAGACCTGTCCTAAATGGTTGCAAGTTACAGCCCACTTGTGTATATATCAGTTCAAGCTGAATTTTTTTTTCCTACCCAGAGGTACACTCATAATTTCACACTTATCAGTTTCCACATGTAATATTACCATCTGAAACAGATCCAGGTCAACAGTATAGACAGACACACGCTCTGTAGAATCTTGATCAAGACTCGATGCATTCATCAGCCCAGCTAACAGAAAGCAGTCAGATACTGATGTCATATTTCAGCCTGCTCAGCTCACATTTTATTCATTCCACTTCACTCATTCCCTTTGTATGGACAGGGTGATTTAGGAAATACCTCTGTCACAGGAATGCACTGCAGAGAGAGTTTATACCACTTCACTCTCCCCCTTCAAGTGTATGCAAGGAAAAAACAAAAAATAATAAATACAAATAATAATTTGTATGCCTCCCAATCCCAAAATACTCAGTGAGGGCCAGTAGTTATATTTATGCTGCTCCATTGCACTCAAGCACACCTAAACCCTTAAAGGAAAAAGTATGATTGATGTCACAGAAGTCTCAATTTAAATCAAGTACTACAGCTATGAAGCTCACCACACCCTAGTAGTAGTAAGCTGAAAGCATACACACAGATGCTTAAAACAGGAACCTATCAGAGCTTTCAGATTCACTGAACATCCCTGCAAAACGGGTTTTTTTTCCAGCCTTCTAGCTCTATCACCCTTCTTTCCGTCCCATGCGAATCATTAAATAGCCATCTAACACCATCTGCTGGATTGGGAAGAAAAAAAGTTATTACCAGCACCTCAGTGCCAGGCAGAAAGGAAAAAAAAACCCACCCCAAACATTAAGGTGTCTGTGGCTCAGCTTTGACTGGTCCTCTCTCCTCCTCCACACCTTTGTTCTGTTTTCTTTCCTCTTTCTAAAAGGCAAATCTCACTGCTGGCACTAACAGGCAGTCACAAACCCAAAATGTTCCCACTCTGGATGGAGAAAGTTTTACAGGGGGGGACTGTGCCATGCAATTACACTGCCAGATCACTGATCTGCACACCAGCTTTAGCCCTTTCTGATTAAATACAAAGAAAACAACAACGGAGGGGCGGGGAGGGGAAAAGCTATCCTGGAAACAAGGCTTCTGCCAAGTCAGGACAGAAATCTGCAGAAGTGTAGGAATGAGCTGGCTTTCTGTTGGAAACACAGGACCTCAGCATGAGTCAGAAGCCGAGGATGCGGAGCCTGTGCAGCGAGAGGAGCAGCCATTACACACTCAGACATGATCTCAGACATCAGCCCTTGGTTTTTCACATCCCCTACAAAGGCCAAAGTCCCAGTTACCTCAGTACCATACAAGCATGTACTTTTTAAAGACTGGCAGGGATATTTTTAACATCCAATTAGGCAGCTACCACTGCTGCTGGATGCAAGATGATAGCTTTTCATTAGCTATTTATGGCAGGACTCTGCACCCCCTTTCTTGTTTCTTCAGGTCAAATTTATTTCACACCTGGCTCCTTACAACATGGGATGCAGTGGTTAGGCTTTTCCTTTCACCCAGGTGAAACACAGGCCTGGCTGAAATTACATCAGGTATAAAGCACAATGTGGAGATTGTGTTTCCTACTTCCCACTTCTTTGCTTTCCCGTTTTCCTACTTCCATACTGAAATTAGGGATGAATCACATGTTCAACAGTTAGACATCGGGCTTCATGTAAGGGCCTGATTTAGTAGGCCAGGACAAGCTCTCTATTGACTCCCATTGCACAGCCAGTAAGTCAGTGCAAGTCCTGCCCAGGTTTTACCCCATGTCACTACCAATGCATCTGCTCCCTTATTCAAGGTTTTCCTCTGCTCCAGCTTTGTTGGAAGCACCACCAATAATCTAGCAACACAAATCTCACAGCAGTAAGCAGACTGGTTCACATAATGCTGTACAAGCTACAAGGAGCCCTGAGTCATAGGATCCCCTCAGCAGTAAGGGCAAATAAATGTCATTCCTCATGCAACAGTGCTGACCAAAATGGAAGCTTACCTTCTGTAAGAGAGGCAAGTATGATCATAGAGCAAATTTGTTGAAGTATTTCCAGGAGAGAGAGAGGGTAGCTTTTGTGGCATTATGCAAGACACTGCTAAGACTGCTTCTGAAATACTGCAGACAGCTCTGCTCACTAAGTTCAGGATGGATAAATTTCAACTGAGTCAGCACAGAAAAGGGCTCTAGGGTGAACACAGCAACAGAAAATCAAAATACACCAAAGGTAGAGGGGGCATGAAATAAAACTAAACCTTTTCTTGGTTAGCCAGTAAAATTCAGGCTGGGTTTGCAGTTACAAAACATGTATAACCTGCTCTAAGAGCAGCTGCCCAGCAGAAGGGCAGCCCTGCTGGCCCCAGGCCCCCTTATGAGGGAGAGCACAGGTGCCCACAGCCCGCTCTGCTGCTGCAGCACGGCCAGCCTGGGCAAAGGAAGCAGCAGGAGCACTCAGCTGAGGGAAAGGGAAGCATCTCCTCCTTCAGCAGGGCAAAGATCAAATGGGACAGTGTATAACTGCGCTAACAGGGACATTTGTGAAGCGCTGCCAAGCACAGTAGTTAAAACAAACAAAAACCCACCCCAAAACAAACAAACAACAACAAAAAACCAAAACAAAAGAAGCAAACCCACACCAACACAACCCTCCCCCAAAAAAAACCACACACAAAGAAGAAGCCAATAATTTCATCTAAGACGCAGCACAGTCCAAGAACTAATGTTTGTAAATTAACCATACACACATTCAGGCTGAAAATAACGTTTTTAAATGTCAACCTTTTCCTTTGCTACTAGGGCCTAAGCCTCAATATTCGAAGTAGTCTTGATTGGTTTATAAAACAAATGTTTTCCTTCCAATAGTAGGGGAATAGAGCATGGTCCCGGAGCTCCCTGCCCATTCTACATTCCTAGGCTGATTGGCTATTTATACCAACTCTGCTAAGGCAGAAAATATTGAACACACTTAAAGCCTCTAGAAACTAGATTTCTTTCTGTAAGCAATATAAAAAAAACAAACAACAACAAAACCACCACAAAACAAAACGCTGCTCAAGGTGACTCAAACCAAAGATTTGAATAAATCTGGGCAAAACATTTTATTGCAAGCTGACAGAATAGATCAAAAGCAATGTGTCCCCTTTGGACATTTGACTTTTCAGAGCAAAATTGGTTCAATTGACCAACATATGTTACAGAAATTGATTTTTTTTTTTGACTGGGCATTCACTTGTGCAGAGAGAAACTTGTATAGCAGGAGACAGCAAAGACCTGGGGATACCCAAACACATCAGATAGAGAACATGTCCAGTTTTCTGTCTGACAACTACTGTTTATGGGCAGGTTTACAAATACAGATTACCCACAGGCACACATGTAAACACATGCATACATCTTCTCCTAGAGCTACAATTGATTGGTCTGGAGACTTTGGGTTTTCAAAGGAAAATGCTCAGCTGGTGAAACCCATTCCACACCCAGTGGAATTTAACAGAAGCTGAAAGCCTGTCCTGGAATGGTCTGCCAAGTTACACAGTTACCTCAGATAGAGCAGGGCTTCAACTCACAGCCACCCTTGGTTTGACTGCCACACTTCTGCTCTGACAATGTCTTACTCCTCTGGACAAGAGACATTGTCTATTCCTTCTGTATTTCATACTGCCCTCTGGAACAGCTAATAATGTGAAGAGAGCATAAGACTTTTAGAGACAGAGCATCCAAAGAGCAGAGTCATAAAGACCAAAGAGCATTATCACATATGAACAGAAGAAAGGCAGGCTTTCTTATGTGTTTATTTGGATTTTTTTTTTTTTTGGGGTGAAGTTAGGGATTTTTTTTGTTGGTGATGGTGGTTGGTTTTGTTTTTTCCAAACCAAGCATTAGCTTTATAGAAAATGACCTGCTAAAAAACTTATTAAACATTTTTTAAACTGTTAATACTGACTTTGCTGGGAGGAGTAAACTTCATACATAAGTACTTTCAGATACATATTTTCACTTCAGTCTTTCTTTCAATTTTGCCCTCCTAGGGTTTCTAAAATATAGTTCTTCCAAACACTCTTAAAATCCACAGATTTTTGTCCTTCCTAATTGGAGTGTGTAGTTACTTGGAAAAATAATATACTCTTTAGAAATAATATCCTACTTTATTGTTAACAGGTCACACAGTTCTAGCAGATCTAACAGCTGTTTATGTATTTCCTGCCCCAAAAGAACAATGTGGAAGTTTCCATATTCCAAACTGAGAGAGAACACAAGACATAAACCTGGAGAGAAATGAAAGCAAACATCTCCATTTAAGAAGTTCAGTACCCTCAAAACAAGCTTCTATTTTTTAAATTTTTGAAGCCACAATTATGAATTTCAAAGTTAAAGCCAGTCTAAGTTGAAAGAGCACCATTCAGTCACTCTTCTGAACATTTTAAGCAATACTTTGACCTCTTCAAAACAATTTTAAAGGAATTTATGAAAATAGGCCTTTTCCAAACAGAATTTTTTTATTTTTACAAAACCAGCATTTTATACTAGTATATAGTGGCTAATAGAACCTTTGCCTCTTTGTATACATACACACCTAGTTTTTCATATAATAAGTAAATACAAATCTAAGACACTGTGGTTATTTATTATTACATTTATGACTAAAAGTCCTGCTGTTCTCAAAGAAAAAAAAAAAACAACATTGAGAAACCAAAGAAAAAGCACAGGGAAAGACTGTTCTGTCTCAGGAGGGTTCACAGCCTGAACAGGTAGTACAAACAAGCAGAGACAAAACACAGGTATTAAATAGGCTTATCTCTCCTTCTCCTGTGCTCCCCTGGAGACCTGTCCCTGAGCACACCAACACTCTACAGGTGCCAGTGCAGGTGAGGAACAGCCCCTCTTCACCAAGCAAAGTATAGGCTTGGACACTAAAAATGCTCATTATTAGAATGACCCTCTCTCAGAAGTTTCAGCTCCATGTACCACACAAACCTTCAGCCAACACTCCATGATCAAGAACATTTTAGTGTGACATTTATGTGCAGGTTCAAGTGCCATACATACAATAGAGAGAAAGCCACACACATTTGAAACCGCTCAGGACAGCATCAAACCTGCCCTGTTGAGCCCCTCATTCACGAGTGGGGATTACATAAAAATGAGACAGAAATGAAACAGCTACAAACCTGCCAGGAAGAGGCGAGGAAACAAGGGCTGCCACAGCTCAAGACTCCCAGCAGCAGGGCACAAACCCACTGGGGCTGAGCCCAGCAAGCAGGGCAGGGCTGTGATGGAAACACATCCTACCAACAGCCCAGCAAGCACAAGGCAAGGCAGCAGGAAAGCCAAGCACCAACTCAGGAAGAGTCAGAATACACTCTCTACTAAAGAGCCCAGGCAGGAACCACTGCCCTCAGGCTGAGCTTAAATAAGGCTCCTGGGCCCAAGAGCAGGGGTGTGGGTGGAGCCCCAGGTGAGGCTGGTCAGGACAATTAAAGACTTATTAGTGAACCCAGGGCTCTGACAAAACCCATTGTTACAGCATAGTTTTGTGGTTTAAATGAGGTGCCTTGTTAATGTCTCATCACTAGAAAGTTGTGGATTATTATTTTTGTTTTGTTCCACCCTCTCTGAAAAGCAACCTGGAATATAAAATACAGGAGGTGTAGGTTACAGCAGCCACCCTGTGCCTATGGATTTTGACCTTTATTCCTTTGCTGGGAGAGATGCTACAGCTGCAGAGATGGCAGTGATGGGGGGATGCAGGCTCTGGTCCTGTCTGTCCTCACAGGGTTTAGTGCTCCTGGCTGAGACCCTGTGCAATATGCAAAGCCCACAACTCTCTCCTGGTCCAGGTTTACATCTGGCCTGGCTTTCAGCTTTGTCACAAAAGTAGAGATGAGGTGAATTACGTGGGAGATTCCCTGATTTCTCCCAAAGCAACACAGTAATGCAGAAGACAGCTTTACCTTGATTTCACTGCAAAAGAAAGCCTGGCAAACAGAATTCTAAAACATTTTCTATAGCACCATCCACCATAGCAGATTACTTGGTTAGACTGCTTCCTTCTAGTAGTCAAGCTGTGTTTTGGGAACACTAACAATGTCCTGTTCAGGCCGTGTCTCACAGGTTTTAGAATATGAGGACCACAGTGCTGCTGACTCTGACTCTACTGGTGATACACAGATAAACATTCGAGGATCTGCAATTTTTACACATAAGAGTACACCAAAAAGCCCCAGCAAGACAAGGCCTCATTTTGCCAGTGCCGTATGTATGTGCAGTAAGAGGAACTCCTACCCCATGGATCTTCCACTACTGAGGTTGAAAGGAAGGCAAAATGCCCAGTTTTCATGTAAGAAACTGAGATGTTTGATGCAACACTGCCCCTGTGACAAAAGAAAAGAAAAGAAAAGAAAAGAAAAGAAAAGAAAAGAAAAGAAAAGAAAAGAAAAGAAAAGAAAAGAAAAGAAAAGAAAAGAAAAGAAAATGCTCAGGCACTTGACCTGTGAGGCTGCAAGTCATTTATGCAAGGTTCTACAGAAAGCCTATGTAGGTGTTCAGTCCAGATAATTCACATCCTCCCTCAGTTCCATCAATTCTTCACTTAAAAATTGAGTGTATCCTTCAACTCACCGTAAAAGTAACTCATAATTTCTGTTTTGATAACTTCTTAAATTAAGACACTTTCAAACCATATAGTAAACATTATCATCTCTATGGTAAGCACTTTTATTGTTGCTGTAGGCCTAGCAGACTATGGCACAGCCATTAGGCAGAAACGGTGTTTTTGTACCAGTGTGTTATTTTTAGGATTATTTATAACCTACATACTTGTGTAACCAGTATATATGGCTAAAATATAAAAATGGTTGAGTATTATCAGTTGTTACCCTGCTCATATTTAGAGCCTGCAGAAACACAGAACCCAGATGAGCTGTGCAGAGGATCTGCCTGAGGATGAGAACCCAGAACAGGCTTGACAACAAAACTCCACCTGAGTGCTGAACCCAGCACCCGGTGTTGCACCTCAGTGTGGACAAACAGCAGCAGTTACGTTTAAACTGACATAAATATTCACAAAACAGCACAAAATTACAGATTCTTCCAAGTTTTGAAGTGTTGCTAACATTACTACCATCTGTTCTTTCCCTGTTTCAGCATTTACTAAATTCCAGCCAATAAAGCATCAGAGAAGTAACATTTCATGGCAGAAGAGATTAAAAAAATCAGGAGCAAATGGAAATACTGGCAGCTGGGCCTAGTTTTCTAGATACTGTGAAGTCTTTTTTACAAACTCAGATGTGACACATCTGTCTTGAATAGCTAAGACTGAAAACTTATCTAGCACTCAGAAAATTGGTGCTCCCCTAAGAAAATTTGTCATTACTCCAGTGCTTTATTGAACCCAAATACAGAAGCAAATTTCTTCTTCTCACCTTGCAAAGTGCATGGCCTTTCAGACTCAAACAGTGGTCCATGTTTTACAAAAATAGTTCATGTCTGTATTGAACACAAAGTTGCAGATACTCCAGAAATGTGGGATGCAAAAGAAATCAAGTCTAGATCATAGTCCAGGGTGCCTCAGTGGAACTGTTCCATTGCTGTGGAGAGCCCATAACAAGAAAGCAAGAGGAAAGCAAGGATGAACAGACACAGATTATAGCAAAGTATCGTTCAGCTGCAATGTAAAACTGTGCTCCTAGAGAACAGTATGTACTAACATGAGCTGATTTTAGAAAGACACCTTAAAAAACAAAATATTAAGGCCAGAGCTTACAAAGAATATGGCATAAAGTGTGCCCTGTGAGCTCTCTTTGATGGGAAAAGAGACTACCAGAACTCCCTCGGTGTTATGGCTGAGACAACTTGTGTGAGCAACCAAAACAGTTCAGAGTGAATCAGAGAGAGGAGGATAAAGTAAGATCCTCACAGCGGTCATGCTAGAGCTTCGGTCTAAATCACCCTTCTGCCTCAGCCGGTGCTGAGCCAATGCCCCAGATGAGTACAGAAGGCACTGCAGAGTTTTGTTGGCAAGAACAGCCTCTACAGATGTGTCCTTGCCTAGAAGTGTTTTGGGAGCCAGACTGTGGCATTTTGATTCGTTCTGCTCACTGAAAACTTGGACAAACTGTGCCACAGAGCAGGGGTTTTATCAAACACCCAGCCTTCTTAAAATGCCAGTGGGTTTTTGTATCAGCACGTTAGGCAGTTTTTTCCACAGCAGGTAGAACATCTTCACTGAACAGTCCCCAAAGCACCTGACAATTTGTAAGCCTGAGAGTTCCTGATCATCTGAGAAGTCAGAAGCACCTCTGCCATGTCTGCTCTGAGAGAAGAAGCAGGCAGACCCACAGAGGTGATGACCATCCATACGGCATCCAGTGCAAGCACAGAGGCGAGACTCCCCTGAGAGGGCAGGTTACAGCCTAGTCAGGAAGGGGAATAGGGCAGGACAAGGCTGTGAAGGGAGAAAGATGTTGTTTGAGGAGGTCACCTGCTGCTGGTTCTCTGCTGGAAAAAGTCACAGATGTCTTTGTTGATGGGCACCCAGGGCTGGCTCACCAAGAAACACCTGGGCT
This sequence comes from Scytalopus superciliaris, assembly GCA_013400415.1. Taxonomy (NCBI): domain Eukaryota; kingdom Metazoa; phylum Chordata; class Aves; order Passeriformes; family Rhinocryptidae; genus Scytalopus; species Scytalopus superciliaris. Next base: position 226,420 of record VXBX01006005.1, on the reverse strand, counting down.
GGTGCTGGGAAATTCAGAATGTTGGTGTTTGTCTGCTCTCTGGCTTTCTGCCTGTCAGGGACATTCCCATAAAACTCCATAGTCGTGGATGAGAACACCTGAAGCTGTTTGTTAAGCCCCTCCGTTGGCCTGAGGTGAGGTGCATGGACTGGAACAGCCTGTCTTGGAAAGGGACCCAGCAAAGCACAGGAGAGGTGACTTTTTGGGATGGGAATATCTGGGCTGCTGAGTGCACCCACCACACTGAACAGGCATCAGCCCTTCCTAACGTCTTAAAACCAGAGCTGTCTGAGGAGCTGTGGGCTGCTCTCTGAGGGAAAAACTTCTCCACAGTTCCTTGGGCATAGCCAGAGGTGCTTTCTTACCTCCCTGGGAGACTCCTGCCCAAGTGCTAGGAAAATAAACCCTAAGAGGAAAGCCTGAGATAAAAGGCACCTGCCAGAGCCCAGAGGGAGAGGCAGCTGGGCAGTGCTGGGAAAGGGTAGGAAAGCTGAGAAGAAACTCTGATTCAAGAGCAGCTGATGCCCACAGAAGGGAATAAAGGGCAGCTGCCACCAAGGGCAGTGTCTACCTTCCTCCTTGCCCAGCACCGCTCCTGGGAACCTATTACAGGAGTAGAAACTGTGGCATCAAAGGCAACCAAGTTGTCTTAAAGTCAGGTTCTTTGGGTTTTTTTTTTTTGGTTGTTTGCATTTGGTTTTTTATCCTATAGATCTTCTGCTTTTGTTAACCACTTCCCCCCACTTCTTCTTTAATACAGCTAAATGGAGTATCACACAAACCACTCTGCAACCTCACATTCAGTAGCTGGGTACAGTGCTAAAGCCCTGCAGAAATCGAAAACAAAGTGATCCTCTCTCTAATAATATAGGGATTTGTATGGAGCTGTGTCCTCAAGCCCTTGCCCTTTGGATGCTGAGGTGAGAGACCTGAGGGGTACCACCCATGCACCCAGCATTGCTTCTGCCAGGACAAAACCCTACCGTGTAGGCTTCATAATCTAGTTAAATTAAGAAATATGAACTATCATTAATATCAGGTAGTATATCTACTACGAAGACCTCAGAAAGCTCTTCATCATTTCTTTTCCACAAAATCAAGAAGTGACTTTGTCAAAATATATAAAAACTGGGGAGGGAGGCTGTTTGCTCTTTTCTCTTGCTGCCATTTCAGTTACTGCTTAAAGCAAACACTGAAATTTTGACTTAGAAATTATCATTGTGTGATTTTTAATGGCAAGCAGAAATCTGCTGGGAAATGCACTGTAGGTGCAACCCCAAATCCACAACTATGGCTTACAGGGAGGGGAGCAGTTTTATATACAGTTTGAGGGAATCTGCCTCCCACAGAAGAACAGTGCAGCCAGCAGGCCAGCCTGTTACTGGCGTGCTGTAGGGAGCTCCACTGTGCTGGGAATGGAGATCTGCACAGTTTAAACTGCAGTTTTCTCTTGTGGACAAGTAGCAAAAGCTCTCTTCAGTGCCTCTACTGCTTAAAAGTAATCTGTCCAAGCCAGACACCAATTCTCAAATCCTTTACCAAAGTGGCAAAATCATAGAATGGAATCACAGAAGATCATGAGTTGGAAGGGACCCGTAAGGATTGAGTCCAACTCCCTGCTCCTCCCAGGACTCTCCAACACTAAACTCGAGATCAGCACACTCCCTGCTGTCCTCAGGCCCAGGGGTTTTGGGCTACAGATGTCAGTTTGTATTGAGACATGGCCAAGAGTAGTGAGCAAGCCAAGGGTATTTTTATCCCTCCATGTATTTCTTAGGCTTGGGCTAAATCAGGTTGTCTGCAATGACAAAACCTTAGCTTGCTTCTGAACTCTCAGAACTTCTTGCTTCCTGTGACGAGTCATGGTTGCTCTTACAGCCATAAGAAAAATTATTTTGCCTGTTCACTGATACTTTTTTGAACTTTCAATCCTGTAGGACTACCAGGAAAGCTAATTAGATTTTCTGCTAGGCTGTGTATTTGTGAAATAAAAGTGCAGTTTTTGTAACACCTTATAATCACTCTTGTACTGCTGTAATGCAGTACATGGGATAACTAAGAAATTATCCAACTTGTTAACCATGAAGGAAGCATTGCAAATCCTGGAACATGGAGAAGTCACCACTTGCCTATTTTTTAGCATCTATAGCCATCTCACATAGACTCTGTGTGTGGTGTGTCTGTGGGGAGCTAAACAGCCAGAAGAGGGTAGCATAAGTTAGTGAATAAATATCTTCTGTAAAGAAGAGCTATTTTTGAGAGAAACACCTACTTACATTTCTGGCTGCTAGGTAGAGAAACATAACATTGAGAAACTCATCACTAAGCTTTTGTCAGAACATGGGAAGGCAGGTTTACACTCAGAACTGACAAGGATTAGACTGATAGAAGGATACAGAGCTTTTTGCACTCTAGTAGCTCCTGTTTGACCAATGTCTCTATTAATAAAAATGCATGTCCAAAGCAATTTCATTACTTTGATTTTAGGGGGCAGCAGCACAAGTCAGCAAAACTAATAGTGTTACTGAGTGCATCCTGGCACATTGTCTTGCCTGCAGTGAATCTGAAAAACCAGATGGGGAAGTCATGAAAATGCATAACACTGGAAGCAACTTAAGGGGATGGTTCAGGGCCAGGTAATAGAATATGAAACAGGACCCTGCTGAGTTCACCAGGCAGATGCACATTTGATGATCTGAATGAAAAGGCTCCTCTTGCTGCTGCCTCTAATGTCTACCCAAATTTGCTGCTCCCAGAGCCTGTGTGTAATAAATGAGCATTCACAAAAGGCATGTTGCTGTATTTAGCGGAGCAGAGACACCACTGCAGAGACACCAGCTTGCAGGAGCTTTGGAGAATCCTCTTCTACACCTGTGCTGAGGATTGTCCCCTATCAATGCTCGTGGCTATAAACAGAACTGAATTGCTGCTGGGCATTTCATTATGTAAAGACATATCTACATGAGTTAGCTTGCAATTTTTTCTTTACAAGAGAGGCATGAAAAGACAAGGAAGATGGGGCATGACTGTTGTCATTTGCATCACAGTAGTGGTTAGAAATTCCAGACAGGATCAGGCCTCCGCTATGCTAGATATTTTACACTCACACAGGACAGGAGAAGCTGTAGCCTGAAAAAGGAATCTGAAGCAGACAAAAGGTGAGAGGGGAAACAGGTGCCCAAGAGCAAACAACCAGTAACTGGACAAGGAACAGAAAAATCCTGTTCCGTCAACTTGCTTCTGGCAGAGCTGCTCAGAGGTTGTTAGGTGAAAAAGACTGTATGTGTGTTTGTACCTTGGAAAGGCACTGAGGAGATAACACACCATTTATTCATATTTTATTTGTACTCCATGTCTGAAGCAAAGTGGCAATGAAAGCAGAATAATTTTTCTATAATTCTTTTCCCTCCACCCTTTCAAAAATAGCACATGTTAGAAACACTGGAACTTTCCATTTCAAAGACTGTGATGTCAGACTAAAGGCCAAACTAGGTGCCCTTCAACCTGCTGCTACAATGCAGCCACTTTGTCAGCTTGAGTGTGTCCACTATCCCATGGCACACAAACAGCAAACAGGAGCTGGAGAAGGGAAGGGGACAGGGAACACTGTGTGCAGGTGGCATTAGGATATCAGACTAATTTCATCCCTTGAAGAGTTTAGTTTCAGGTGTTGTGAAAACCTTTATGTAAGAGATTCAGAAAGCCTTTAAAGCAGTGCTGTCCCTTCAAATGACCAGTGGTGAACTTGATCACAATTTCCCCTGGACTTGACTGTTACTTACAGAAAGGGTTTCTAAAATGACATGTAAATATCCAGCTGCCATGCCTACTTCACCCAGTTCCATGCCTCTGACCATTTTTAATGTGATATAGAAGCAAAACTAACAAATAAGATTCTTTCTGGACATCATTCTGAATGACACATGAAGGTTACAGTAATAAGCTGGTTCTCATAACATTTCCTGCCTTCGCATTTTGGCTTCACTGGCACACAAGAGATACATTATGGAAAGTGATGTTTGATGAAGTAATTTTTCTGCATACATTCTGCTCTGAGCTGCAATTCTGGGGGATCACTTGCCGTTTGTGTCAGTCTTGTTTGGCTGAGCTTCCCTCCTGAGCGGCCTGTCCATTAAAAGGAGTGTGAGGATGTCCATGCAGAGTCAGCTAGTCTGGCTAGAGTGCTTTCCCCTTGTGTTTCCATGCTGCCAGACACCATTCCCTGCAGAGGGATTTGGACTGATGATGCAGCAGGTAAGGGGACATTACCCCTTAGAAACATGCTTGAAGAGCTGCTGTTCACCTCGCTTCCTGGGTTGGCAACATTTACTGCACTGTTGTTCACTGTCCACAGGCAAGGGTAGTGGCTGGAAAAAAAGCAGTACAAATTGAATGACTTATTTCAAAGCATTTTCCCCTGCATTAGACTTGCCACAGTAAAGTCAATTGTATTATCAGCTAAAAGGCAGCTATTCAACTCGAGCTACTAAACTAGACCAGCCTTGCAGATCTTAAGTGAAAAATCACCCACGACCATCACACCTTGGAGAGGGGCATGGAGAGAAATACATGAATAGATACAAGGTTTCAAGATTTAAAGATCTTTTTTTGTGAACGCTTATGAATTTTCAAGAATTGCAGATGATTTTCCTGGCACCCTAAGTTAGAGAAGAAATATGTGCATTCATTTGGGAAAAAGAGAGGAAAATACTTGATAATTAATTGACTCTCTAGGTCTAAATTCCATCCACTCCTGGACAGATTCCTCATTTCATGCAGGAGAATAGTGAGGAATAAATGGAGGAAAATAATTTGGCTTTACAATGCCCACAAACTGTAGATACCAGAGTTCTCTGTGGTTTTTCTAAGATCCTGGTTTTCAGCAGTGCTGGGGAAAAATGAAGCTCCCACTGATTTCAGAGCAGGAGATAACTAGCTTGTCAGAAAGATCAGTCCAGGAATCTTGATTTGGGTACTTAGGACATGTTTCAAAATCTGGCACTCATTAAAGCTTGAGACAAAGTGAATCACGAGGCCAGTCCTATAAGCTTCAGTGCTCCTCATACCAGCAGTTAGGTGACCCTGTAACCTTACCTGGGTCCAGGGCTGGCACCTCCCTTCGTGTGTGGCACTGAGAGCAAATTAGCATGTGGGGAGGATGGCAAAGTCCAGCTGTCATGTCCTGAGAATACCTGAAGATTACTGCTGGAAGTCTCCAACAAATTAACTTTGGGGAGAAAAAAAAAGGCAATAAAAAAATCCTAAGTGACTATTGAAGAAACATTGTCTTAAGGCAACAGAACATGGGCAGGCCTGAGGCAGCAATCTGATCATGAGGTTCCCAACCACAGGTAGAAAGACAAAATTCCTGTGCTCATTAAGAGAGTAGAAAGGTGCCACTGTAATTCCAGGTGTAATATATAAGAAGGTACAGCATAACAGACATAGGATATATATTTTTGCAAGCCTGACTAATAGTTTTTCAGTAATAATTGATATATGTCTGGCAATGTTTTGATACAGATTTCCTTATAATTTGAGCTTGAATACATAATAAAGTTTTGTAAATATTGCCTCATCCCCTGACATGTTCAAGGCCAGGTTGGATGGGGCTTGGAGCAACCTGGTCTAGTGGAAGGTGTCCCTGCTCATGGCAGGGAAGTTGGAACAAGGTGATCTTTCAGGTTCCTTTCAAGTCAAACTATTCTATGATTCTGTAATAAATATTTCCATTAAACAGGAATTCTTCCTAAATTATAATTAGCAAGCAGATTACTTTATTCTTACTCTTTTTTTCTGACCAAGTGCTTCTGATCAAAGTAGAATTAATTTCTGGAATTGTGCACTGACATCTGGAAAGTGAAAGGGACTCAAGAGATGTTCTGCCTTCATCTCACATCAGCTCCTATCACATTCCCTAAGAGCTGCTTTGACTTCAGAGCTCAACTGCGTCATGGCATGGCATTGAAAGATGACATACAATGCCCTTTTTGTATAATTAAAGCAAGATCATACCCTCTCATTTATAATTAACAGTTACAGTGCACCCAGCTCTTTATGCTGCCTTAAACATACTCGGGGCACGGAGAGTTCAGTGCAGGTTGTTACAGACACTCATCATGCCCTTCCGTAGCCTCATCTCGTGCTTGTGCTACGCTAAAGCAAGGGGCAGGCAGGCAGAGGGAGCAAGGCAGTGTTTCAGAGCAGTACCTGTGGGTGAGTGACTCCTCTGCACGTAGGGAGGGGGGTATGGAGCAGCGCGGTGGCCCCGCAGCGCCGGGTACCGCTCGCAGCCGTGCGGGGCGTGCGGAGCCGGCAGGGGCAGAGCGCCGCCATACTGGTACCCAGAGCCCCCCGATGCACACACCGCATCCGCGCTCGAAATCAGCCAGCCACCCACTGCGGCGGGAAAGAGAGAAAAAAAAACTATTAGTATTGCACTGAAATTGTGAAAGTAACCGGCCTTCCTGCAGGATCAACCTCAAAAATATCAAGTGATTTCGAGATACTGGTTTTCGGAACGACTGACAAAGTAATCAAAATGCCCTCAAAAAAAACGACCCCCCAAACTCACCCAAGTCTAAAACCAAGACCTGAAAGCCATTACCAGAAAATGTTCCAAACATCAAAGAAAAAATGAAAGAAAAAGTACCATTAAAGAAAACATAAAAATCTGCTCTACCCCCCATTTTTTACCTGTTTACCAGTGAAAGGTAATTTTAGAGGTGGCAAAAATATTCACAGTTACAAATACAAAAAAAAAAAAAAGGAGGGGGGGGGAAGGTGAGAAAGCAAAAAATGTCATATATCCTCATGATTCTAGATTCCTTTTAATATTGAAAAACTGAATCACAAGGAAAATGATCCCTCTGCAGAACCTCTCACGTTATTTCCTATTGTGAAATATTTTCAATCTTTTTGTTTGTTTGTTTTTATTCGGTTTTGTTTCTTTCTTTCTTTTTTTGTTTGTTTTTTTAAGGATCCCTTTCTATGAACACAATTCAGGACTCAGTATATGAGTGGTATGAGCCAGTCAAGCAAGTCCCAGGTTCCCGACACCCATCATACCACACAAAGCTTCCAGCTGACATGAATAAAAACCTCACCATGAGAATATGCCATATGTTGACTTTCAGAGACTGTCTCTGGAGTGTCCTTAGAATGGTTTCTGAAAAACAAAATACTTAGTGGTAACACTTTTCATTGGGAAATTACAAAAGTTATAAACAGAATTATTCACTAAAAAATTGGATGAGTGCATTAAAAAGGAGGGAAATCCAGCTTCTTTAACCACTTGCTAGGCAGCAGTAGACTTTTCTACCACAAAGGAAGCAGAAACTTACGTTTCCTGACATACACAGAAATGCTTGTAAGTTTGTGCCATATCTGGGGGCTGAACTTGGAATTCTAAATTTGCAGGTGGGCACCATTCCTCTTTGCAGGCCTCCTGCCCGCACCAAGGCTGAAGGCAGCATTCCCACTTCCACAGCAGAAACCCTGATGCTGAGACACAACAGCTCCTTAAGTGGCAAGATGAATGAAAGGAAATACAGACTCTCCTTCTGGCATAGCAGGTCCAAACAAAATTTATTAGCAATTATGGACTGAAATGCATCATTTGGATGCCCCTCTGCATTAAAATGGATGATGCAAGTAAAATTTCAAAAGACAAACCACAATTTGTTTCCAAAGGATGCATCTCTGACATCTTACATATTTACATCTCTTAGCACCTACAGGTTACACCATAATCACACAGATGTAATAATAGCAGTGTAGTTACATTACAGTTACAGTGTAATTTCACTTCAGTTATGCTTTCTGACATCTGCAGCTAACTTTTATTCTCCCTCATCTATAAAGTTACAGGATTCACTGGAGTGCAAGTACAGTGTAGTGAACATATGCAGAGTATAACATCACTGGGGAAGTTCACAGCACCTCATTTCAGGCTTGCTGTGCAGACAGTGCTAAGTCCTAGGATCCCCAACAGGATATTCACCCATTTCAGACACTATTGCAATACTTATATAAAGAGTATCCCTACTAATATCACTGGAGTGACTCTGCATTTAAGACAGCAGAAACAAGGTTCAGCCATGTAATTTTTCTTTCATATTGTGATGCCACAGTTTTGACCATAGCAGCAGCAAAATGCTACTGAAGCAAAAAAAAAGATGAACTCACCTTTCCTTCGCATCCAGGAAGGCTTTGGCAAAGGGATTATACTTGATTTTGAGAGCTGTTATCTTGAGTTTACAGAAAACAGGCATGTTAGTGAAGGCAATTTGAAATAGAAACCTTACAAAGCAACTTCGAGAGTAATCTTAAGTGAAACTTCTTGGGTTAGCCTGGAATACATCCCCACACATGGTGTTTTCCAGGGCTGGTTAGGAGAGAACTTTGCTTGTTCCAGAGTGCTGTGTACTGATCAGTGCCACAGGCAGAATGCCAGTTGGGGCAGCCTGGCATGAGCTAGTCTGGCAAATCTTGTGGGATGGTGGACCATTCCAAGAGAGTTTAAACACGGAATTCCTATCAAGTACTAATAAAATCTGCAGCAACACTAGCTAATGGACGTGACATGGGAGTTAGCAATTCTCACAATCCCAAGGATCCCTCAAATACATTTTCAGGATTGGAAAGAAATTTTTGCATGGAAATTTGTGCTGTTATGCAATTTTATGTATTATAAGGAACAGGGAGAGATGGGGTTATCATTATAATTATCAGTTATTGCTGGAGAAAGATATTGGACATGACTGTAGAGCTGTAGGGCTGTTTGGTTTTTTCCAGTAAAGAACTGGGATGCCAGGACAGATGGACCAGTCTGGAACAGCTTGGCAGGATATTGAGCTAAACCTGGCTTAGTACCACAGACAGACACTAGATTAATCAACGTTCTCCTGCAGAGAGATGACAGAGCATTAGACTGGATGGAACATTACACTGCATGGGACCAGTGGGGAAACAAGAAAAAGACATGCTGGTCTTGTAGTTAATAAGCCTTTAATATATCTCATCAATGGTGACCAGGAGCACAGTGTGGTACCCGCCTACCTCTTCATTTTGGTAGGCAGTCACTGCTATGAACTGCGTCTCAGGGAAGGAGCAGTTCATCACCATCCGGTGGGGGCCTCCCACGCGAACTATGTGTACCTGGGGCTCGTATTTATGCAGGGAGTTCAACATTATCTGCAGGAAACAAAACAGAGAGAAAGACACTACTCTGCTTTCTCACAGCTGCCTTTTTGCTCTGGCTCTGTAATAGACCAGACATCACTGCTAAATCTCCCCAGTCGGTGATTACTGAAATGGAAGGACAGGTGCCTTCTTCTCAGAACCACAGAATGTGCTGAGCTGGAAGGGACCCACAAGGGTCATGGAGTCCAGCTCCTGGCCCTGCACAGGACAGCCCTAAGAATCACACACCATGTGCCTGAGAATATTGTCCAAATGCTTCCTGAACTCAGACAGGCTTGGTGCTGTGACTGCTCCCCTTCCCTTACCAAAAGCACAGGACTGAACAGAACGTGACTTCACTGGACTTGTGTTTAAAGCTTGTGATACAGCAGCATTAGTGAATATTTGTGTCAGCAGCTATGGCCCTCAAACCATTGGGCTTCCACTGCACTAGAGGCTGCTGAAACAGATCAGGGGCACTCCCTGTCCTGCTTCTACTATCTGAAAGACTCAGAATCACCATGACAGAAACTGGGGCCAGGAGGGAGGTGAGGCAGTCATCTAGTCAACTCTCTGGGCAGGATGTATCTAAACCAGCCTTGGCAGATCTCTCTAACCTGGCATTAAAAGCTGTGAATAGCACTGATTTTGGGAAGTCTATTAAATTTTTTAATTATTTCTTCTGGAGGAAAAATATTTATTTTTTTAAATCTGTATTTTGCAAAGGATGTGTGCATACATATGTACATATATATATATATATATATATGTAAAAGAAAGAACACAGCTATTAGCATAAAGCCAGTCAGCCACTACTTTCTAATATCATCATTATAGCAGGAAGCTGAAGGGGGACATGGTTTACCTTAACACTGTCATCAAGATTTCAAAAGAAAACAAGGGAAGCTTCAGCCATTTGTTATTTGGTGACTTTTGCCTGAGCTCTGTTTCTCATATGGCTTTTCCTCCCCTGCTTTCTACTATGTTCCTCTCCACTTCATCATATATACATACCGTGGTCCCCTGTATTTTTTCCCCCAGGGTCTCTTTGACCCTCCAAGTTTCCTGTAGTTTTTTTTCCCCCATGCACATTTTTCTGAGGCCTTTGACTTTGCTGAGGTCCTGAATACAAGAAAAGCGTTTGCAAATTCAGATCCTGTTCTATGCTGCACAACCATTCTTGTGTGCTGGTTCCATGTATGACTTAGGAAAAGTCAGATCATCTTCCTGTTCTCCAGTCTGCAAAAACTGAGATCATTTCCTACCTAATTAGGGTACTAGGCTTGTGGAAGTACCTCACAAACCTAATGAAAATAACAGATAAAGAATGTATAACATTTACATGAACTAAATCGATTCTGGGCTGACAAGTATCATTCACTGTGGGAGTTTTGTACAAAACAAACAAGCAAACAAAAGGTCTTGTGCACCATTTTCCTTTAGATGCATCATCAAAAATAAAATATGAAACAAAACTAATTTTCCTGTTTGCATTTTTAAGGGGTTCAAAGAGAAAGTCACTTATTTCTGGTACATGTGGTTTCTTTCCAAAGGCCAAAGCTGATTCAATAGAATATTGATAATTATCATGATGCAGAAGCAGACATAGTAATTATTTCATTTAGGAGCAGCCTTTTATTCTGCTATCTGACTCCTGCCAACATTCCACTTACACCAAACAACATTGGGGAACACAACAAAAACCTAATACCCATGACCATTTTTCCCCTCTTTCTCTGAAGTCCTATGTAAAAATCCCCAGCACACAAGACCAACTCTGAAAAGCCCCCTGATGATTAAGTAAACCACAGCACTCTGTCTCTCTTAACATCAAGAAGTCCATTAAAATCTGAAAGTGCCAATTAAGGCCTGTTTATCCCTGTTTACATTTGGCCTCCAGAGAATAATTGGCATCTGTGGGTGAAGAGGCCTGTAAGGGCTTCTATAATTACATAAATGCACCCTTGATATTTCTTGATTGGTAGGTGCTTGCAATTGAAGCCAAGAGGTGTATGTGGAAACATCAGGCCATACCTGCCCACTCCCGTTGAGCTTGTTGGTAAGTTTGACTTTGCTGAAGGAAATGGCAGCTTTCATCCAATGGGCCCCAAAGTTGGGAGAGTCTGGGTGGATGTAGACACAACTGTGGTTTGGTGGCTCTGGTTTCCCAGCTGGCACCCATTCCCCATTGATGTACTTCCATCGGTGGCCATCAGTCGGAGCAAAGTCCAACAGGAAGGAATACATGGCATTTGGGTCCAAGCCTGACACGCTGATCTTCAAAACAGGGAACATCCGCCTGGCCGTGGAAACAAAAAAAGGGGGACACCACTGGAAACTGGTTTTGAAAGACTCTCCTCAGTGTGTTTGAGTCCAGATGCTCACAGATTAGTTGAATGTAAAAAACATCCTTCCTCCCTCCCCCCTTCTATCTAGCTGAAGAAGTCTCTTATTTTTATTCCAGTTCAATCATTTGAAAAAAACACCCATGTTACCTTAAAGTAGTGCATTAAGGTCTTGATCATGCCAAGAATTATGAACATAATGGGTTGTGTATAGTATCAGCAGAATCCATGGGATCTGGACATGGTAAATACATCCTTAGGTGTGGAACAAGAAAGCACAAACAGATTTGAACAGAGCTGAAAATGACTGAGAAGGTGGAGCTGAACCACATCCTCACTGCAGAATCCTATTATAAAGTGCACTTTGGTGTTTAGTTTTGCCCTGATACACACTCCCATGCTCTGTCCGGTGGTTGAATCCCACTTAGTCTGACTCTGGATATATCCTCTGAAATCACCCTGCAACCTCCAGCAATCAGGACATAATCCTAACCAGGTATTCAACAGGCTCCAGGTAGATTTATTGACCACGCTACTCTATACAGAAAGGTTTTCTTTCTTCCTTTGAAGGGAGGGATGGTCATACTCCCTAATTTTGTGAGCAAAGCCTGTCAGTTCCCTCTCAGTTTCCATGGTTCTTGTGTTGTTCTATCTGACGTCTCCCCCTTGAGCAGTGGTTTCCAGGTAGCACTATTCTAAAAGTCCTAATAAAAGTGCTACGTTCTCCTTGTCTGAAAATTTTTCTTTAGATTATCAGGGTTGTGTCAGATTAATATGGCATGACTTAAATGTAATCTGATTTTCCAGTGTTTTCCACATATTTCATTACTCTTTCATTCAAAACACATCCTAAATTCTTGCTACGAGATATATTAAAGTCTGTAGTTAACTGAAACCTTTTTTTCTCCCTTTCTTAAGTGCAAGTATTCATATGCTGTCCCACTACCATTACATAAATATCCAGTTTGAGAAGTGCTGGTTAAAATCCCTGCCATTTGACCTTGCACTTGGCAGTTCTTCCAGTAATTTGGTCCCATATTTCCATATTCCTTGACCTCATCAGCTTGATCTGGTTCTTTTGCTTTTAGTTCCACCTTACATGCAATGTTTTCCTTTACTAACCTCTAAACCTCCATCATCCTGTGGATTTAAAACTAAAATCCTGCCTTTGTTTAGTTTTGGGAAAATGCTGGCTTTGTGCTTAAAGGTCCAATGCTATCTTTACTCAATCCTCTTTTAACTACTAATTTTTCTCTAGTAAAGGAGATTTGCAGGAGCTCACAGCTTGACTTTGAGCAGTTTTCTGTCTGTCCCAGTGCTTGTGATTGATGCCACGCAACTTTGAAATGGCACATCAGTGCCTTAAATTCTGCAGCAAAAGAGTTAGTAAGGCTCCAGTGATTTCAGGAACTGGGAATAATTTGTTGTCAGAACAGAGGAGTCTCCCAATAAAGGTATCATATGAATTAAGTTTCTTAGCTTGTCAAGGAATGCATATAATTGCTGTCACATCACCTGCAACACTCCTCTCGTAAAAGTACCAGGTCTCCCTGCCCCAGACACCTCCACACTGACCTCTTCCGGCCACTGCCATTTTTCCGTGCCACGTTTTTGTGGACATGCCAACGACTCTTTGAGCTCCTGTTCTCTATGGGTACAGAGAGACTGGTCACACCAAGCAACCACAGCAATGGCCTGAGGTCTGTGGCCATGGGGCTAAGGTAAGGTAACTCTCTAGCCTTAGGGAGCAGTGCAAGACAACCAAAACACATAAAGGAGCTGAAACTCCAGGCTCTTTCAAGGGATATTGGAAGTCTCTGCCCCTGCAGCCATACTCTCCTGTGACACCCAAATACAGATTGCTAACAATTAATCTCCCATGACATCCCACTCACCACCTACTCACCACCTCTCCTTTCTGGGTACCTTTATACAGTTCTTGCTGTGTACGTTCAGCACCTTCTGCTGACAGGAAAAGACAGGATTTCAGAATTTGAGATTTTTCATCTAATATTAATACTTGGTGATGTAGGGTCAGTGTAACATTGAGGAAGGTATCATAGAATAATTATAGAAACATAGAATGTTAAGGGTTGGAAGGGACGTTAAAGATCATCTCATTCCAAATCCCTGCCATGGGCAAGGTCCACTAGACCAGGTTGCTCAGAGCCCCATCCATCCTGGTCTTCATCACGTCAAGGGATGGGGCACCCACAGCTTCTCTGGGCAACCTGCTCCAGTGTCTCACCACCCTCACAGTAAAGAATTTCTTCCTAATATCTGATCTAGACCTGCTCTCTTTCAGTTTAAGCAGTTATCCCTTGTCATATCACTCCATGCACCTTATAAAAAGTTCCTCTCCAACTCTCTTGTCAACCCCCTTTAGGTATTGGGAGGCTGCTATAAAGCCTCTCTCTTCTCCAAGCTGGACAAATGCAACTGTCTCAGCCTTTCCTCATAGGAGAGGTGGTCTAGCCCTTGATCATCTTTGTGGCCTTCCTCTGAACTTGCTTCAACAGGTCCATGTCCTTCCTGTGGTGGTGACCCCAGGGCTGGATGCAGCACTCCAGGAGGGGTCTCACCAGAGCAGAGGGGCAGAATCACCTCCCTCAGCCTGCTGGCCATGCTGCTTTTGATGCAGCCCAGGATATGGTTGGCTTTCTGGGCTGTGAGTGCACACTGGTGGTGTTGTTGGCAAACTTGTTGAGGATGCACTCAGTCCCAGTGTCCATGTCACCAGAAAAGGGATTGAAAAGCACCAGGCCCAATACTGACCTCTAAGGAATGCCACTCAGCACTGGTCTCTAAGATACTGTGAACCATGGTCTTTCTAACTAACAGAAGTTTAATGTACATGTGTCTTTCTGACCAGGATGTACCAGCCACCCAACTGGGATGTGACAAAAAGTATGGATACATTGCTCCCTCCACCCCTTAGACCTCCTGCAGTCAGTCTTCAAAGTAACACATTTAGATCTACAGCTGAAATTGAATTAAAGGAGAAAAATAAATCCACATGAAAATTTAATTTCGCTAGATTTCTCAGAGCTATTTGTGTTACATACAGGTTGTTAATTCCTCTGCCCACAGAGCAGGCTCCTCTGCCTTTCTATTCCAGAGGCTCAAGTTTATCCCCAAAGGACCTATAGACTAATGCCAGAAGAGAATACAGCCATCATCAACTCTAACCTGCAGCACCAAGACTATAGCACTTCCCTGTGTTAACCTGCTTCCCTCACAATCCCTGTCTTGTTTGGACCATCATGTCTTGACTGTACAGATTCTAATGATGGAGAACTTACCACCTCACTTATTCTGCTGATAAAGTGGCTTTATTGTTAATACCTGTCTTTTAGCCTGGCAAATGGTGATGTCTCCAAATCTGTTTCAGTCAGAATGTTTGTTTCAATGATCAGGTACATGCACATGTGACTTCCACTGCTGCAACAAATGAGTACTTCAGAATCTTCAATTTATTTAGAGCAGATCTGCTACAATTACTCCATAGTACAGAACTCCAGTGGGAAGATGTTTGATATTAAATTTGAATGTGCAGTAATCAGTAAGGTTGTTTCAGCATTTAAGCCTGCAAAGGGCTTCTTTCCCGCTACTCACATTTGCCTTTACTGATCCCTTGTGGATTGTCCCCGTACACAGAGGGGAACAGTGGCACCTTCCTGCCTCCAGAAAATAGTGGGGATTGCAAAGTCTCAGGGTACTGCATGGCTAATATGGTATAAACACAGAGAGAGAACCTACTCAATCAGAAAAACAGAGCATTTGATACTGAAGTGTGAGTTGGATACAATAAATCTGAGTAAAATAGGAGACAGTTTCCCATCATATCAGCTGCACCCATTGGGATGTATTTTGTGATAAAGCCTGTGGTTTATTTTTAGTGATGTGTGTTCTGTTCAGAACATATCTCTCTTCCCCATGTACCTAGGCATACAGCTAGGACAGGTGATTTTTATAATGAAGTATCATACAGCCACAGAGACATATCTGTGTGTTAGCACTGAAGATGGTTCATCTAACGCTGACATTTCGGGACCCTTGGTAGCAATTAGAGATGACTCAATAAGGGCAGGTAGAACAGTGCATGCTAGAATCTGACACTTGAGGATCACGAGTCAATTAGACTTTTGTTCTCTGGGATGCTCCCATATCAGGTTTCAGTTTAATTTCTGAGCTTTACTAACAGGGTGTCCGTACCAACAGTTTTAGTTTTCAATGCAAAAGTTTAGACTGGCTCTTCTCTTTCATAGCAGAACACAGTTTTCAAAGGCATTCATAAACCCTTCAGCAAGAAGCATTGAGTTAGTTATACTGACTGAAGCAGCAGCAGCATAAGGTCAATATTTTTTCTACTGAGAATCCCTCTGGAAACAAGAATCCTGAACCTGAAAAATATTCATCACCCATTGGAAACTGTCTCAAGTTTGCCTTTTCTTGAATAGCATAGGGTTGTTCAGAGATCTTTGCTGCAGGCCACGGTCTGTATTTCCTTTTTTTTTTTTAGGTGCAATAATGTAGTTTTTTATGAAAGATACTTTCAGAAACACAGAAGATCCTTTCTCATTGTCCCTGATGCTACAATAACTTTGTTTAAAGGATTTATGCATATGATGGTGTGATATACTTTTGTAATTTGTTATTTTGAGATTTATGTATTTTGATCATGAAGAACCTATTCCTGCCCCCACTGACATCACTAGAAATGTCACTGGCTTTAGAAAAAGTAGACTCAAACTGATAAGGAGTGTTTAAGGTAAAATAACAAAAATAAGGCAGCTTACACATGAAATAAAAAGTAATCAGGCATATTCAGATAATGAAAGATTCTCTTATCATCATAAAAAGATTTTGTTTATGCACTCACCCTGACATTTTAGAGAGAACTAATATCACAAGGCAGCCATGATTTACATTAGCTGGGAGGAAAGAAACTGAAAAAATCCTGTCAGCAAGGTGCAATTCCTTGTACCAAATGAATTAATTTTAGGCAAACCCATCTTACCTCATTTTTGGTCACTTATGCTACCAAGGAGTCTATTTAAGTTATGGCACACTAAGTGTAAGTCCACTCAGAAGTTTGCTGTAGCCTAACAGCAGTTTTTAAAGCAATTTAAATGAAGCAAAAGCAGCTTCTCAATGTAAGGAGAATCTCAGCAGCAGATTTCTGTCACTATAGGTTATTAAAGGGAATCAGAACAGCAACAGGTACCAGTACCCAAGAGCTGGTGTTTTGGGAAGTTAGCTGCTCTCTCCACAGAATAAACCTGCTGAGCTGACAGACTAGATTTTTCGTATTTACCACTTTCACCTACGTCCCTTGTTAAGGTACAGTCAACAGTAATTTCATCCACAAATTCTGCTCAATCGAACTCTGCAAAATCAATGAACGTCACAGCACATGAGGAAATTTCTCCATCTCTTAATTCCTCTCTCGTATGTGGATCTCCTGAGAGGTCTCACAAAAGAAAGGTGTGCATGGGTGGGGGGTGTGGGTGGGAGTTGCAGCAGAGGGGTAGTGAGGGTACAATAAATAAAAACCTTAGTGCCACTGTACTGGTGAACCTTATTTTAGTAGCTGCTTGTCTGTTATGGGCTGGACTGTGCTGCCAGCCCAGTTCAGAGCAGACCCTCTGTGGAAAGCCTCCCTCAAGCCAGTGTCTGATTCAGAAATAGTATCCTTCTTGACAAGTTTTGCAGTCTTTTCCTGTGCTTTTCTGTGTTCCCCAAATAGTAAGATACGTGATCCATTTACCTCACAATATTTTGTCTTTCTAAAACGAAGCTGTAATACCCAAGGCCAGAGAGATGGGAACTGCATCTGGGGATAACAGCACAGATCTGCTTCTGTACAGTAATTTGAGGTCTACAGGTAAGGACTTGCTAATAAAGGTTGGTGGTTATTAGCACAAGAACTCATTCCAAAGATTTTGAGGTACCATCTATTCCCTTGCAAAAGTTCTCTTTTTGTGCAGCCTTAAGTCAGTCAATATATTTTCCCAGCACGTTTTACAGCAGGAAAAACAGGTGGCAGGAGGGGTTTGGCAGTGATCAAAAAGGAGCAGTGACACCCCATTTTGTATAATATGCTGGTTTCAGGGGACTGTGAGGCTGCAGTCCCCTAAAAACTGTTGTGTGCTCATTCCAGTACTTTTGAGTCTGCACACAGAGTTTATTATCATAGCACTTAACCCCCCTGGCTGTCACCTATCCTTAGCCCACAGATCACTCACCTGCCGTTCTTGGTCACGATCATCTCATTAGTGACTTCCCTGAATCTCTGCCAGAGTGTCGCATCCTCTAAGACAACCTGGAGCTGTTTCTCAGTGGGGTCACCTTTGTCTCTCCCAGCCCGGAGTTCGCTCTCCACTACGCTGAGCAGCCTGGAGACGGTGCAGTCGCTGGGTTTTTTGCAGCCCAGGTCTTCCATGGCGACTTCGCTGCCAGAAACTTCAGGTAGCTGCTGAAAAGACAAAAATAATGAGCTAAATTAAAAAAAAAAAAAAGTCAGTTCATTGGACAGCGACTGACAAAGGTGCTCTCCTCACTCTTTTGCCACTGCCTGGCTCTTTCCCCTGGAAGTCCCAATGGGCAGTGACACCAGCGTGTGGAGGTTTACGCACACGCTCCACACAAAAAGAGGACTATCTCCTAATTACCTGTCAGACAGTCAGGTGGGTGGCAGGCTGATGACTCAATTGGCTGCCTTGAAAGAAGAGTCCTCCATCCAAATTAGCATGCTTTTATCTTTTTTCAACCTGAAGTGGGTCTAATTGTTCTGCTTGAGAACCAGGTTTCCATTAATGAAAATTGTTTCATTTCCAGACTGAAACAATGCATGGAAATTGCATTCACGCTGGTGCGGACTCTCACTGAAGGAGCTGGTAAGAGTCAAGAGAAGGTAGTCTTAAAATATTTTCACCAGGAATGTTGAATAAATGCATTAAGCTCATTCCTCTATGCTCCTAAATCAAAATGTAGTAGTAAGAGATCGTTCTGCACTGAGGTTTCAACACACAAGAAGAAAGTAGCATCCCTACATTCCACTATTGATGGATATTTTGTCCATCCCTTGGTCCCACTGCCATTCAAAAAAACCCTGCTCCATGTTACAAGTGGTTGAACTCCCCTCTGGCTTCATTTCCCAGGATAGACTCCACACTTCTGGGGCTGGGTGTGAGCTTAAGTGCCTGAGGCCTGGCACTGCTCACCTGCTCCAGCTCCGTCTCATACAAAGGCTTGCTCAGCATCCCTGAAACAGGCAGCCCCTCCTGCCTTGTGCTGACACCTTCTCTGACAAGTGCAATCCAACAACACACACCCCCCACAAAGAAGCCACCATTTTACGGAGAAGTCCAACAATGTCCACATTCAGCCAAGGAAATGAGAGACCTGGGTTCAGTTCCATTCTAGAGGGCTATGTGGAGGTCTCCATGAATACCAGGGATCTGCAAACAATGGACTTTGGCGTATAGTAAGGCATTTGTGTGCCTAACTTCTCCTGATATGTCTATCTTTGGTAGTGTCTCTGAAATTTCTGGTCTGTTGAACATGACAGAGTCAGGGACTTGTCTATGAAAATGTTGTTTTTAGAGAAATACACTTCTCGTGTACTTATTGAGAACTTGGCATTCTTATAGTTCAATGGCTCCTGTTGAATTTCTATGCTTGTGACTCTTTCTAAAAGACAAAATGACTTGGTGGATCACTGTTGGTATTTTAACAGACAAGAAAGAATATAGAAAAGTTTTTAAAACAGAATTTAAGCTAAATCAATCATTTGACAAGGTTCAATAAACAGATCTTGCAGTTTAAAAAACTGAGATACTACCTACCTAAACAGTAATGGCCAGAGCTTGATGGCACCTGTTTGACAGCCAGTCCTACTACTAATCCCTCAAGCCCTACACGGAGTAAGGATCCTGCTTGCAAATCCTGAACACTTCACAGCTGTAGATGTGCAGCAGTGGGATGTTATGCAAGTGAGAGACTTTAGGATACAATCCTCAATTCCCAGAAATGTCAGCACCAGCGGAAGATGCAAGCCAGACAGGTATTTTCTCTCCTCTATTCCACTCTTGTGAGATCCTACCTGGAGTACTGCATGCACCTCTGCGGGCCCCAGCACAGTGGGGACTTAGACCTGCTAGACTGAGTCCAGAGGAGGGCCACCAAGATTATTAGAGGGATGAAGCAACTCTCTTGTGATGATAGGCTGAGAGAACTGGAGTTGTTCAGCCTGGAGAAGAGAAGCCTCTGGGGAGACCTTATAGCAGCTTCCCAGTACCTAAAGGGAGCTGACGAGAGCTGGAGAGAGAGACTGTTTACAAGACAGTGTAGTGAGGACAAAGGGGAATGGCTTCAAACTGAGAGTAGGTTTAGATTAGATATTAGGAAGAAATTCTTTAGTGTGAGGGTGGTGAGGCAATAAAGATGTTTCCCAGAGAAGCTGTGGATGCCTCATCCCTGGCAGTGTTCAAGGCCAGACTGGATGGGACTTGGAGTAACCTGATCTAGTGAAAGATGACCTTGCTCATGGCAAGGGATTTGGAACTAGATGATCTTTAAGGTCTGTTCCAACTCAAACCATGCTACGATTCTATGCTGCCTCCAGACTTCACTCTCTAAAACCACTTCTCTCTCTTATTTTTATAATTGTCAACTCCTAACAAAAATACCTGTTTTATCAGTAATCTCACATTCCGAGTTAGACTAGCAGGGGTCAAATAGCAACTCTGAGGTGATAAACAGCCTCCTTTCACTGCTGAATAACTGAATTATAATAAGAAGAATCTACTTTAAAATCTATAGGAGATTTAGGTAGCTGGGAGTGTGAAACTTTGCATTTGGAAAATAATTGCATCTCCAGTAGAATGTTTGCATAATGTGGAATATATTTATGTTTGGCTTCCCCTTTTCGAATACTCAAGAGAGGAGAGAAAAGCTACTACTATAATTTTTCCCTGCATGTGATGAAATGGCATAGCAAATGCATAGGAGACTATGTGAGACAGTTTTTACTTTTATTATATTATAAATGCAAATAAACACAGAAATTAGAGCTGGTTGAAGTACCATGAATTTCAATTCACCATCATCAGCTTTTCAGTCAGTTCTAAAACAGATACATGTTATTTTGGAATTAGTATTTTTTTAGTCAAAGCTCTATTTCCATACAGCTTTTCTTAGACTTGGTTGCTCAGAAATCAAGAAATACAAAGTTGAGGCAAGTAAAGAGACAACAGCTCATAAAAGTAGTAATATTTCAGTACTTATGCACAGTTATTCTTATAGACAAATAAAAAGGGAAACAACCTGGTTTTCAGAAGTACTGACTGCCCATCTCTCCCACAGGACTTCAGGTGGAACAATAACAGATTAGAGCCTCCAAAAAATTGGATCCAATCTACCTTCCTCAAGATGCCTAGGGGAAACCAAAATTATAAGCACAAAAGCAACAACAGTTGATGTTGGTGGAAGGGTTTCCAAAGGACAAAGTGAAACACTTTCTCGCCAGCAGACACTGGTGCATCACTAGAGGTAAAGAATGTGCCCAGCAAAGATGGATTGGAAATGGAGGCCACCACAAAGCACGAGAAAGGAAGGTCCTGCTTGGAGTGCACTGCTTGCCCAAAGCACTTTTGGAGTGAGCTGTAGAGAAGGAAAGGTATATGGAAGGAGTGGATAATGGACTCATTCCAGTAGTGGGTTGAGAAGCAAGTTTTCCATCAATAAGACTGGATTTTTTTACAGCTAGCATCCTTAAGGGAGAAACAAAAATGTGTTTGCTTTGGAGTATTGTGCTAAAACTTGTATCCTGCACAATAATAAAATACACTTTCAGATCCCAGAAGGAGGTAACATTTGGGTGCTTACTGTTACCACTCACACAAGGTGACTGATGCTTCCAAGTCTAGTGTCCAGAGGGGGAAAAAAACCCACAAATCTAACTTAAAATACCTTTCATACAGTTTCAATTTTAGTAACTATGTTACCATAGTTCAGGCTGCCTGAAACCACAACGTTTTCCAAAATGAGAGTAGTTACCTGTGGTTGGTTAGTAGGAACTGCCCAATTACTATTTTTAGCATAGGGAAGGCTGTTTCAGCTGTGCAAGTTCAGCCTAAGAGCAAATTGTGATGTATGCAACAATGTATCCAGAAGGCAGCTCACCACTGACTTACCTTTCCAACCCCTGAAAAAGAGCCAAATAAATAACAAGTTTGCATGCAAGGAAGCAAATTATCACCTAAATGTACTTAGACCTGAGATTTTACTTTAAAACACATATCCAGGCCAATACAAATCCCATTCCATGAATCAGGCTTCCTCCCACTGGACAACGTTTCTGTGTCACACACCTGCCATGGGAGACAGCTGCAGAAGAGAAACCAGTTAGAATAATACTCAAAGCCATTTGTTCATTATTGGCTTTTCAGTTAACAAAAACATTGAGTAGAAATCTCCTTTGAATATTTAGCCAGTTTTAGGAGAAGTAAATCTAATCTTATGTTCCTCTTTACCTACATAGCAACCCTGAATGCTTTCCAAACATCTCTTCTTTATCCTGCTTTCTTGCAAGATTAATTTTTCCAAGTCTACAGGTGCTGAAAATGAAGAACAAACACATTAATGTCACTGGCTGTAGGTATTGCCAGGGCACTGAGAATAATCCATTCTCAGATGTCAAGTGGGTTATTTCCTGGGCTGGAAGTTAAAGCTTCCTGAACCTAACGTTTGTGAAAAGGTAGCTGCACTCACAGAGGAGCACAGTAGGTGCTCCTGGAGACTGACATTCAGCACCAGTGCAAGTGGGACAGAGCAGGGCCAAAGGACAGAAGACTATTACCCCTATAGCACTTGTCTCCTGTTTAATTAGACAAGCAAATCAGTAGGGGCATTGAAGGGAACAGAAAATGCTCCTAAAAAACCTGCACTGTTGTAAGTTTTCCAAGCAACCCAGCTGGGAGAGCTGGGCACTTCCAAGCAGGGATCAGACACCTTGTGGCTCATAGCCAGTCAGAACTAGTTAAAAATGCAAGCACAACACTCATCATCATCTTCAATTTCCTAATAAGAATTTAGTGACTCATATTATTAAATGAAGCAATAAGGACTGGGCAGAGCAGTGAAAGAACAATCCAGCAACACTTACTGGAGTTTACTCACCAAGTTACAGCAGGAAAAAGCAAGGGGTTATTTTTGACTTTTTAATTAAGCTGGTTCTAAAACACCCCTGGCCACCAGCTGGTGAGGTACACAGAAAGAAAGAAAAAAAAAAAACCAACCCAAGAAGAAAGGTAATTAAAGAGACCTTTCTTGCCTTGACATTGGATAGCTGTTTTTCGGCCTTTATGTGTATGTTTCCAAATAAAAGGCAGCCCTTCATCATCAGATGAAATTGCAGAAAACAAGACTCACTCTTTCCATCTCCGAAGCTCCTACTGTAGCATTCAACCAACCCCCCTCTGAACATTCAGTCCCAACAACACAAGGAAACGTAACCTCCATCACCATGACACTCCCAGGAAATCGACACCTATCAACTACCACGGAATAATTAAGAAAGGATAAAAAGACAGCTGCTTTCCTTCTGGTTTTTAATCATGGATCCAGCCCCTTGAGAGATTGCTAGGCTAGAAGAGACTTAGAGAAGATTAGCTTTTTCATTAATGTCGGTGGTGAGCGGACAGTTTCAATAACTTCCACCGGGTATGTTTTTAGCAGCAAGGCAGGCATATTGCTCAAATAGTACCTCATTGTATATCTGAGATTATAACTGAGATTAATTCTGAGCCCAGAGAGCAGGGGAGGCTTTCCAGATAAATCTTTCTTTTAAAAAAAAAAAAGATAAAAAAGGGGAGGGGGGGCGGGGGGTGGAGAGAAAAGAAAAAAAGAAAACTACATAGTGTGATGGGATGGTTTGACCCTGTTTGAGTTCCAGGTGCCCACCAAAGCTGCTCCCCTCCTCAACTGGGCAAGGGCAGAGAAAATATAACAAAAGGCTTGTGGGTCGAGATAAGGACAGGGAAAGATAACTTACCAGTTACTGCCATGGGCAAAGCCAGCTCTACTTGGGGAAGTTTGTCTAATTTATTCCCAATCAAAACAGAGTAGCCTAATAAGAAATAAAACCAAATCTTAAAACACCTCTCCACCCATCACTTCTTCCCAGGCTTAACTTCTCTCCTGATTTTTCTCTCTCCTCCCTGACAGTGGATTTCTCAGGGGGAGGACTCCCCCACTCTTCCCCTGCCCCAGCACAGGGGCCCCCCATGGGGAACAGCCCTCCATGAACTTCTCCATCAGTCCCTTCCCACAGCCTGCAGTTCCTCACAAACTGCTCCAGCATGGGTCCCTTCCACAGGGTGCAGTCCCTCAGGAACAGGCTGCTCTAGTGCGGGTCCTCCACAGGATCTGAAGTTCTGCTAGCAAACCTGCTCCAGCGTGAGTTTCTCTCTCCATGGGGCCAAGGTCCTCCCAGGGTCCTGCTCCAGTGTGGACTTCCCATGGGGTCACAGCCTTCTTTGAGCACCCACCTGCTCCAATGTGGTTTCTCCATGGGCTGCAGGTGGATCTCTGCTCCCCTGTGGACCTCCATGGGCTGCAGGGGCACAGCTGCCTCACCAAGGTCTGCACCACGGGCTGCAGAGGAACCTCAGTTCTGGTGCCTGGAGCACCTCCTGCCCCTCCTTCTTCAATGACCTTGGTGTCTGCAGAGCTGTTTCTCTCACATGCTCTCTCTCATCTCCTCAGCTGCAATTGCACGGGTTTTTTTTTTCCCTCCTTCTCAAATAGACTACCCTAGAGAAGTGTACTGCTCTTATACAGTACCACTGTCACTGATGGGCTTGGCCTTGTCCAGTGCTGGAGCTGTCTTGGAGCCAGCTGGCATTGGCTCTATCAACATCAGGGAAGCCTCTGGCAGCTTCTCAGAGAAGACACACCTGTAGCCCCCCTACCCTCCCCCACTAAAACCTTGCCACACAAACCCAATACGTGTAGTCAGGCTGCTGATAAAGAAGTTGGTTTTAAACAATAATTATACTTTTCTCTAATTTGTTTTTTTCTACTTGAAGATCTTCAGTGATGTCTTCAGACATGAATTAGAACCTAGAGCAAGAAAACTATTGTTGCCCCCACTTTTAAGATCAGAAAGTAATAACAAAAAAATTAAGAGATTCTAAGTGAACTTTTAAATTCTATTTACAACATCTCAGAACAAAATAATAATATACTATAATATGTTCAATGAATTGGGCAAATTAAACATGCACTTACGAATGAATGTGTCATTTAAAGCTTTTTGCTAACTATGAGAATTAACAAGTTCCAAGTATAACTCCGTTGAAGCATTTGATTCTCTAAGTGGTGGGCCTGGCACATCCTGTTACACACAACCAGAAACCACAGGAGTACATGCCCATGATAAAATATTTAGTTTTCACACCACATATTGCATCATAGAATTCAATTGGACTGAAAGGCACCTTCAATACTCTCTAGTTCCAAACCCCTGCCATGGGCAGGGACACCTTCCACTAGACAAGGCTGCTCCAAGCCCCATCCAACCTGGCCTTGAACACTTCAAGGAATGGGTCATCCTCAGCTTCTCTGGGCAGTATCTTCCAGTGTCTCACCACCCTCACAGTAACTAATTTCTTCCTCATATCTAATTTAAGTCAATCCTTTTCCAGTTTGAAGCCATTCCCCCTTGTTCTGTCACTACATGCCTTTGTGTAAAAAGTCTCTCTCCCGTTCCTTCTCCAGCTTTTTGGACTGACAGCCCTTCAGAGCTGCAATGAAATCACATTGGCCAGACAATACTTTCCATGTACCATTTTTACACTATGCCAGTGTTATTCTACACTTGTTCCTGCAGATATTTTAAAGCACGAATTTTCAGGAATAACCTCTCAGAGATGCCACAAGGGAATGCAAGAGAAACTTTAAAAGGGTTTCAACCAGGCTAACTTGACAAAATATCAATCCCAAAGATTGGCAGCTTAGATACACTATTTCATCTCTAATTAATCAGAAACCTTCTTCTGAAAAGGAAGAAAAAGAGACAAATTTTTCCCTTTAGGCATCTCCAGCACTTCATGGCTGGGCAGTTACAAGCCTGTACCCCCGCTAACATTGCAACCAAGACTGAGCTCAATAGGAAAGGTACAAGTAAGGGATGGAAATAACTATCAACCCCCACCTTTGAATGCCTTACATCCACAAAATACCTTCTCTTGCAAATCAGACCTCGTGGAAGGAGGAGGGAAAGGGGCAGACATTAATAGTACAGCAGCCTTCCACGAGTCTTGTTACTGAATTTGAATGCTGGTGGCTTTGAATGCAAGATAATGGGATTCAGGGACTAGATGCTGTAGCACAACTGATAAACCCTTTCAGAGTATTTCTGAGGAGCAGTGTCATTCATCAATAGAATGCACTCTCCTTAGAGGGCAAGCTGATCATTGTTTCGGGATTTCAAATGAAGACTTCACTTCTTTCTTTTTTTTTTATTCATTCAAGTATTAAGACCTCAAGCAAGAGAATAATGTGGTAAAGTTCAACAGCTTTGTTGTTATGCAGGAGGCTGAATGAGGCAAGCAAAATACCTCTGAGCTATTAGATATGGAAAGGATTTATTGTCTTTTCAGGAATCACAGTTGGCTTGATATGACATAGATGTATCAAGCTTTCCTGACATTCCTTGGAAGCTCTATCCTTTTCAGAGATAAAATGCAACCCCCTAGGTTTCTATATTACAGGAAGACAGGATGCTTCTTCTGTTACAAACACAATTTTGGAGTCTCCTGTAGGACAGAAATTTCAGTTGAGTCAGCTCTGAGACAGAGATTGTTTAGAAGACCCATCAAAAAGAAACAAACCCAAAAAAGGTAACTGCAAACTTAACACAGTCTCCCACAGCACACAAGTCTCACCACCACCCTTGCAAACACAAAAAAAGACCTGACAATGCCCATCAACCAGGACAAAGTATAACACACCCTGAACAGCCTCAATACACTGCCAAGGAATGTTAAACCACAGCAAGTGTTTGGGCACACATTAAGCACAAACTTAAAAGGACCATCTTTTTGCTTCTATTTTTAACACACATTCATAAATCATTGGCATTTTACTTCCAGTGTATATCAGTACTCAGAGTATATTTATTTCAGAGGCATGTTATTTTCTGTTGTCTTTGCTGACAGAATGGCATCAGGCATTATTTGCTCTGTAGCACGAACAAATAGATAGTTTGTTGTCATATCTAGGTTGGCTCCTGAAGTAAATAAATAAGAAGCAGTAAAAATATCACCCCCACCTTAACAACTCCAGTTATGCCAACCAGTTGTCTGGGTGCATGCAACTGCTGGGGGAAGCTGCTGCACAGCAGTGGTGACACAGAAACTCCTCTCAGAAGTACATGTTGTTTGTGCAGCAAAGGAAGTGAGGACAAGACAATGGCTTTGAAAAAAACCAAACACACAAAGAAAGGAAAACAAACAGCCCACAGCAATTTCAGCATCACCTGGAGAATCAGCATCATTAAAAATTCCATATTAACCATAGGAACAATTCATTTAAAGCAACAATAACTTTATTGAAGGAGAAAACCAGCACTTGTAAAGATTTCACTTCATTACAGAGAAAGCTGTACATTAGGAAAAAGGGCATTTATCAAAGTAGAAATAAAACAGTGTAAATACATAGAAAAAGCACAGCAGCAAACAGAGTCAGTAACAGTATAAAACATGGTAGAGAATTTCTGAGTTTGGTTTTTATTTTACAAAACAATTCCACAGCTGTTAAAAAAATTTAGTTGTCACATTACAGCGAGGCACGTGGTTTTATGAAAATACACCGTTTCTGTGCTTTCTCTCCAACATGGTCAGCATTTGCTGTAGTTGTAAACATCAGTATTAAGACAAATGTGTTTAAACATCCTTCTCCTCCTCAATTTTGAGAGTCTACATTAAGACAGTGATCTTACTCTCATGAACAGGATTAAGCACCAAAACTAAGCAAGAACCATTCTCAGAAACTCGGAGGCTCTTTCACAGTCTGAGCACACAGAAAAAGGGGATGAGTTTCCAGTGCCCACACTGCTCCCCAGGCAGTTCCCAGAACATTATTTCAGACCATGGAAGGAGCAGTGCCACGAGCCTCCAAAGGCACTGCACACCAGCTGCATCCACCCACAAGTTATGATAGAGTCAAGCCCATCATCCTGTCCCTAGCTGGAAGCCATAGTAGTCTCTGCTCTCCCCCAAAGTTGCATATTCACATACAGAGCCTAACACACTTTCTTTTTTAAAACCTGATTTCTGAAAAGAATTTCCACTTGGTGCAGAAAATATTCCTTGGTTTTTGTAACAGCTCATGAGCAATCTTATTACTGTAAATAGTAAACGAGATGAAATTGTTCACATCATCAGTGCAGAACCACTTCAGATAGTACCAGCGTTCACAGTGGACTTCATCACATAAAACAGAGCAAAACTTTGAAGGAGTGAAAAACAATCCCACATTTTGATGTACAGAGTCTCAGTACTTTGGGAAGAGATGACTACCACCCTTCCCATTTCCACTTCTACTATAGCTGGCAAGTCAGCTGATCCCAGATAAACACATTTCCTGCTAGAGCTGTATGCTAAGGCTGCTGGGTTGAGGTTACGGTATCTGTACTGCAAAAAGTAAAAAAAAGTGGACAAGTTGATCAACAGTGAGGCTGGGAAAAAGTGCTCTCTGGTAGAACACCAAATCCTACTGAGATGGGCACCCAAGATCACCCAAGTTTCTTTAGGGAAGTCAGCCTTGAGTTAAGTGCTGTAGGCAACTGAGCGAAGACTTTGGGAAGGAAGGAGCTTTGTGACTTAAACCACAAACATCTCCAATGGCAGTAGAGCACAGACAACAAACATTGCTGCTTTGAATGACATTAAGATAGAAAGCTTCAGAAATGCCCACCATGCTTCCTGCCAAGTAGATATTAACCAATGCTGATGATATTAAAACTTAACACAAAGTAGTTTCAATGACTGGGGGGAAAAAAAAGAGGTTTAATGGTATAATCTAAGTCAGATTGAAAACTAATCAAGATGCAACATTGATGTACCAGTTTACTCCCTGGTTATGTAAAAATCATATAAAATAAAGTATTTTAATAAAGTGGAAATTTCTCTTGCTGTTAAACTTGGCAGCAGCCTGAACATAATTACTTATAAGTAAATCAGAATCTGAAGAGTTTTGTTCTGACAGAGCCATTTTAAATCAAAACTGCTTGCAGATGAAGTGACAAACCCTGAGTATGTTTCACATATTGGCAAGAATATGGCAGGTCTGTCTGACCGTCACAGGAACAGAGTACAACACCAAAGGGTAACATAAACCCTCGTGGCACTCTGGTGATCCTTGTGGCTTTGCCATCTCTCCCTGGGTTCCCTTCCTTTAAGGGCACAATAGCTTAGCCATGTGCTATGCAGTCAAACAAAGATTTGTTCTTCTGTCTTATTCAATAAATGCTGAGGAGCCAGAATTACAGTTTGAAAAATTATAGGAGAGGGGAAAGAAAAGAAAATTCATTTAAGTTTACCTGCTATCTATTGGTAGTTTCATAAATTTCCTACTAGTGGTGTTGTTCACAACAACCAGCTCAAAGGTTCCAGTTAGCCAACATGCAAGTTGAAAAACTAACATTCAGCACACCCAACTCTACTGTTCTTCTAGAGGAACTGTTACAGAGTCAGGCTACCACAATCGCACCCAAGCTAGCCAAGGAATAAGCAAAAGGCTGTTATTCCTTCTAATGTGAAGTAATAAAAAAAAGAGTCCCAGAAGTCAAGTCCCATTATCTTGGCTGCTGATGAACTTGGACTGATGATCACAGTTAACACAACTTTCCTGGAGAGGGCAAGGAGAAATACCTCATAGCTTTTCCCAGGAACACTCAGAGACGTTAAAATTAAAGAAATATTGGGATGTAAAAGGCATTTGGGTTGCATTTCAATTTGCCCCATACAAAGGAATTCTGTAAATGTTATCAAAGTCCTAAGAAAAGACTAAGGCGGGTTCTTTGACAGATGTAAATTAGGTTTTGAACTTACTCCCTGACAAAACAGATCACTTTAGATACTTGTCTTAGATTAGTCAGTGAAAAGAAGTATCAGTTTTCTTTAATTCCCAGTCTCCCTTGGCATTTAACCAATTCTTTTCAAGAAGAGCAATAGTTCACCTAGTTATTTCAACACTAACTTCCAAATCCTGGGGGAGAAGAAAAGCATTAGGACATAGCCCTTGAATCTGTACTATTAATTTATCCCAACATCAGTTCCATGTTTTCAAGGTGGCATTTTACATTCAAATGCCTTTGTAACAGTAATTCTGGCCAGCTGGAATACACAGAAAGGTTGTTAAACTTTCCCTTTCATACCACCTGCAGAAGGGAATCTTATTTTCTTTAAGAGGATCCTAACAGCTGGATGGTACTATGCTTTATAATTTATCAGAAGAACAACCAAATTTGAGATTTTGCATTTTTAGTAACTTTCTGGAAGCTACAGAATTATCTGCCTTCACTGTGGGCTTATAATTTGCTGCCAAGTAGATCTAGATTTTTTCCTACACTAAAACGTAGGTAGTCAGGGATACATTTGCCATGCAAACAGAATGCTCTTAAATGATTAAACTCTTGGTAAATGGAGGAAGAGAGGCTTCAGTTCCTACTAGAGTCTGCTGGATAATCATAAACACTGACTGCATCAAGACAGTTTGGTCAGAGGAAAGCAGTTAAACAGTACCTCACCCTGCAGAAGCAGGAATCTGTGCTCAGATATTAAATAACTGATCACTGCAATGGTTTGGGAGTAAATGATTATATGTAGCTCAGAAGATAAAGAGAATGTAGAGTGGCCTTGGAATTTGGATACCAGCTCTCAGCAGTGGTTTGGAGCTGGCAGCTAGATCGTTACACACTTTCTTTGCTAAGACAGGCAACAGAAAACCGTACTTTCTCCTCAAAGCAGAGAAAGTTCATAAGTACGTGCAAGAGTTTTATGAGAAACAAAACTGATTCCACTTACAAAAAAATTCATGTGGGAGTTTTAACTTGTTTCCAAGTTCAGGAGAATATGTATTCTCCTGGCCCAGGTTGCTTAAACAATAGCCCACATCCACCTTATCAGAGTTTGTCCTTTGAGAAAAGACATAAATAAACTCTCTCTTTGCTTGGCTATGATGCCCTCAGCTTTGCACTCTTGCTATGCCACAGCTGAGGGAGAGGAGAAGCACCTTGCTTCATGTGAAACATTTCAGCTTCCTGCCTTGTATACACTGCCATGAGCTGTAAGCAAGGCAAAGAACTCATGTTCCCGGCAGCTGAAAAAAATCAATTAACCTTATTTTACAAGTGGGTTTCCTACAGGAACAAGATTTTACAGATGAAAATAGCCCTTTAGTGTATTTTAAGGAAAAAACATCAGTAGAGACTGAAAATTAAATACTTCATTCAAGACGCAAACATTTCATGGTTAGTCCAAAACAGTCTTTGACTTCAGAATTAAATCTTCTAGAAGTCTCATAAACCTCAAATTTTGCAAGAGAGACAGGAAAAGAAAGAATACCAATATTCCATTATCCAAGGCAAATAGTGCAAAGATTAAGTGACATAAGTCTATATAAAAAAAACCCCCAAGTTATCAGCAACAAATCAATTTGCAACTCATTTCTTTTTCTTGAAAAATAAATCCTCTAGACAGCCACAGTCCCAACAGAGCCAAGGTCTTCATTTTACAGACTTCAGGTATTACTTTGAAACTTTTGCAAAAGCAAATACATGAATTTACTTAAGAATTATCATAACAAATTCTGGATTTCTGCCCAGTTCTTCTGCCAGACTGAATTTCATTTGATCACAAGCACCCTGTCCTACAGACACCATTGCTTACAAACCCAAGCAATTGCATATGCTGGATGTTACACAAGGAGCTTCTAACAAGCTAAAAGGCATGTGTTTAAGAAGTAAGAAACTACACAACACAGTGATCTTAACACAGTTCTACCTAGAACTTCCCAGGACTTTGTGAAGCATCCAGTATTCCTGTTAGGACAGACAGACTGAAACACATTTCTTCACAGCATCCCTACAGCAGGAGAGAAAAGAAAAAAGCAACAGTCACCTCAGTTATGCTGCTTGATGAGACTCATTCCAAGCTGCCTGTGACACTGACACTGAGCACTGCAAAGATCAGCTGGCCATGTGTGACTTGCACTAACACAATTTGCATGATCACACAGATGCCTTACAGACAAGAGGGTCTGCTCACTGCCCACCTGCAGTGCAAGGGATACCTGTAAGGCTGCACTAAGGCCATGAAGAAGGGTGGGGCTGATGGGGCAGGAGGGAGAACTGTGCTCAAACAGAGCAGTGCTCATGGGGGACAACAGGAAAAAAGGTACAGAGAAGAATATTCTTGTCTAGTAGCATCTGAGCCAATGTTCAGGCACTCCAAAGGCAAGCCTTACGCTTAGTGTGTGGTCGGCAGATTTACATTCTCTTTTATTTGTGTTCTCTTTCAGGTTTAAATACATGTATTTCCTACACCATGGAAAAACTCCTAAAGCCACATATTACAATGCCCCTATAAACCAATCTTCCGTATGATTAATAAAGTGATGAAAATCAAGGGAGTAGGGAAACTTACCTTGCATATGGTATGAAGGAAATACTGTACCTAAGAAGAGATATTTTGGAAGTTACTCTTTATGTCAGATTTAATCACAAACAAGAACAACCTCTCTGACGTTCTGAACTGCAAGATACACAACCAAAAATGAAGCTTCATGTTTGTGAGCAACAAGAGTAAGTATCCTTGCAAGCCAACTTAGCCCAGCCAAGCTGTGAAACACTGTGGCAAAACAGGGGGGCATATTATGGAATCACTTTTAAACACACCACTCCTGCATCCAATATTCTTCCTGCTCCAACACCTACAGGCAGGCAAGATTAGTCTTGAAGGCTGGCTATGTGTTCATATCAGTTTGTGCACTACTTTGGTGACCTTGCACAGAGATATGTTAATATGAAGAACACTGACAATTTGATTGGCATCGCTGGGTCTTCAGACAAGACAAATTCAGAAGAGTATAAAGGAGGAATACCAGATAGTAAGTAACAAATTGATTCAAAAAGGAAAGAAAGAAATCAGTTTTACTTCAAGCTCACAGAAATTAAACATGTTAAAAGGAACTTCCTTTAGAAAGGGAGCCCTGAGCTCCATCTCCAAAGCCTCTGAAGTGGTGTGAGAGATCAAGAGCATCAGCCTCTCACTCATGCACTGTCTTGAATCTAGGAGAATGACAAGGTAAAAGTTTTCCTTCCCTCTGGCTCATGCAAGGTCAAAATCCACTCAGCTACTGATGTTAGGTGCAACAGAACATGGAACATGTGGGGAGGAAGTCACTTACCATGCCATGGCAAAGAACTGTAAGATGCAGAAAAGAAGCGCGAGTCCTGCCTTACGCCACTGAGGGAAGGGAGAAGGGAGGAGGGGGAAGAAACAGCAGAGATAACAGTGTAAGAATATTATTTTAAAAATATACTCCAGTTATATTAATTCCAGTCATATATACATATAGGACTCGAGTACTCACCCAGAAAGCAGAACACAGTGTTAGTATGAGGCACAACTAGAAGAAAACAAACAATTTCTATTAAACATAGAAACAACTCCAGTTTTAATAGATACTGTAACACTGGAATATGTTCCTTCAGAGACCGAAAGGGATTACATAATTTTATAATTTTATCCAATCCTGCATAAGAGTTCCTTGTATTTAAAATGCTCTTGCTATTACATTGCTGAAGTGAATTAAAGCAATTAGGAAATATAATCCTGGTATCTCCAGGAAATAATTTTATGGCTGCAAAGGAACAAGAGGAAGAGGTTCCTGCAGTTCTTTTGCAGCATCAGCAGGTCCCTACTTCATCCCACACACTTCTTGGTGTCGAAGGCACACACCCCACTTCATCATTTTGCATGAGTAGGACTAGAGTTGTAGCTGAAAAGTCTTTCTGCCTCTGCACGTGCCACATTTCTTCATAATTACATGGTTACCATGGGGCTGAAGTTGAGTCATTACTTAATGTTTACCAATTAAAACTATGATACATATTTGAGAACTTTTGGCTAAGTAGCTCTCCTGTTTATACATATGAAGTCCAGCACAGTCATTCAAATCAGCACCTTTTCTTTTTTTCAGAGTTGCACTGTGTCTTTCTTTACTACAGCTAAAATCCTGAGGGGGTATTAGGTCATTTTGGATTATTTCCTGCTTTAACCCTCAGTTTTAAAAGAAGCCTCCTATTAGTTCAAGTTTTCATATTCAATTTAAGACATAACAGCTCATCTAGGTATGACAGATGCTAATAGTTCATCTTCCTTCATCAACATCTAACAGCTTTAGATACACATGCACCATTGTGCTACTAGAGACTATAATGTGCATTCTTCTGCTTGAATGGGGGAAAAAAATGATATAGTACTGCACATGGAACAGTAACACATGCATTTCCAAAGAAATCATACACTTCACCTCAACCACGATAACCGACATTAAATGCAATTTTCCCCTTAGTTTTAAGGTGGTGATTTGTGTATCGGTCTAAATACTGCATCATACATCTAACAACAGGTTTTATTCCAGGGAACAACATTCCAGGCATTCTCCTGGCCTCAGGCATCCTAAATGCATAGAAAACACATACACCACACAGTAGGCTTCTTGCTGGGATCTGCAAGCAAGAATACACAATTTCTCAAGCTCTGCAGCATCTCTGGGTGTTTAAAGAGAAATTAGGAAGTGCTGATAGCAACAATCACTCTAAAGACATTCATACTGAAAATGGGAGGACAGTCCCATGCAAGTTAAACCACCTTCCACATTTTACACTTGCCAAGAGAAAATGGGAAAGTTGCAGAGAAAAAAACATGCACTTCTAAGTCTGAAACTTAGTAGCAACTTCCAGACACAGACACATACACAGTAGAAGGCTTCATACAATTTGCAGTTTCTGAAAATAAAAATAATTCCAAAAGCTGACAACAGATGAATGTTGAATTTGCAATCTCGTTCTGTCATACAAGTTTCAAAACCTGAAGCTATCAGCTAGCTGGGATGATTCCTGTATTTTTAATGCAAGGTGACCACAGCACAGTTCCCTCAGTTGCTTTGTCAGCAACAGGGGATTTTATCAAGGTAGAAATACCTACACAGCTCTTTAAAGCAAATCATCTAGAATATAAAAAGATAAAATTATGAAAAATAAAATATCTAACAACATCCATAGGACTAGTTTCCCATCTTTTGTTTTTTAGGTAACCTGTAAATATGATGATGTGACCTCAAGCACCCTAAAAAGCATGTGCATGGTTCACACACACCAGCCACAGACCCTAAATACTCATTTAGCAAAACAAGCTGGCTTCATCTCAGTCTTTTGTAACAGAGAGGTGGTTTTTCTGGTGCTACACTTACCTTTCCACTATAGCAGATGTGCAGGGTGTTTGGTGCTTTAAGAAAAGAAAAAAAAAATAAACGAAAAACACCCACACACTCATCCTGAGACATAGTTAGATCAATGTACACTAAAGGACTTTACAATGAAAATTGTTCACAGGTTTGCATGAGTTAAAACCGACTCCTTTGATACCCACCAGCATAACAACAGTAGCAATCAAACGGGTAGGCTCAAACATCTTTTTCAATTGTTTCATTGGTCCCATAAGAAAGACAGTGCTGTGAAAAATAAATAAAACAGGAGGAACACAGAGGTAGGAAAGGCAAAAGTGAAACCAGGTAAGATAAAACTATCTGCTGTCATGCAGGGCATCAGTACACTGTGGATATACGAGACAAAATCCACTCCTGTTTTTCTTTGTCCAAAGTACTTATAATTTTATTCACACTTGTTCAGTTAAAGTCAACATAAGCAGAGAACAATCAGGTTAGTAGCACAAGTCAAGGTTGGCTCCAGTTAGACCATTCTTGACAGATGTTTTTTTAATGTGCTTTTCAAAAACGCTTTTTAAATCTGCTTTTCAAGAACACCATCCACAGAGGCTCTGCATGGATTGCCAGGTAATCCAGGTCAATTGATTAACACAAAGGGCTGTTTTCAGGCCTGGATCTGTTCTCTGATCCCTTACCAGACCTGCAGCCCTCATTTAGGGCCCTGGTGATAGACACTGCATTAATCACACAAGGTGAAAGTTTTACCTAAAGTGATATTCCTGTCTCATATACTACGTTATGCTGCCTCATTAGTATATTACTCCCAGTTCCATTATTTATGCTTTCTGACATCATGCTAAGTTTACTCAGCCACAGAAAGCTGTGTGTGTCACAAAGTCTGTGGGGCTATGCTTCAGGATGGCCATGAATGTCCTAACAAATACACCTTGCCTGACAGACCAGACTGCCCCAAATATATTCACCAAAACACACAGAACATTAAATGCAAAATGGCAAATAATTGCTTTTGTCTTGGGGAGGAGGAACTGACAAAATCAAAAAACCTCAATGCTCAAATAATGGGTTTGATTCTTCTTTACTGATGAGTAACTTTTACCTTGAATGCATTACTAATACTACACAAAATTAACATTTTCTTTCCCATTCCAGGGCACTACAGGGAAAATCCTGTTCTTTAAAATTCAACACGAAAATTATTTACAAAAGCAAATCTCACACCAACACCCCAGTTTCTACCACTTATTCACTATCATTCTGCTTTTGTTTCTCATCTATATTATGGAATAAATTATAAAGATTGTTACCTCCCAATAGACGCAATATTCCCCAGGGTATAAAACACTGCAAAGAGAATCAGCCCTTTCTTTGGTATCCATAGCAGACAACTGCCCTAAAAAAGAACATTTAGAGAGAGAAGGAGGGAAAAAAATTGATAGTTTTTAAACTCAAAAATAAATATATCCAAAAAATGTCACAGTACCAAAGAAATCTCAGGAAAATTTAAAGCTGCAGAATCAGACATATAAAAGTAAATCGCATTTATTAGCATGCCTGTTAAGAGTTAGTCTGTCGCATGTAGCTAGAACCGAGTCAGGTGTCTTCCCAAAGGCTCAGACAGATCAAGCACAGAGCGGGCTGCAATCCCTGGGGCTCCCGAAACTCGAACAGCGCGGGGGGATCCGGCAAAAAGCCCTTACCAAGATCGAGCAGAGGCATCCTATCGCAAAGCACGCCACGAAGCCCGTCAGCCGGGTGCTCCAGCTTAGGGACGTCCCGTCAATAACCTGGAAGCGAGGAGGAGGAAAAAACAAAAGCGAAACTTAGTTACGGGCAGGTCTCGCCTCCTGCCGAGCGTGCGACCCTCCTCTGGGGGGCTGAGCTGGGCACTGGGCAGGGCACGGAGCTGGGCACTGAGCTGGGCTCGGCGCTGCCCCCGCAGCCCCTCGGGCC
>VXBX01006005.1:173462-185351 GCA_013400415.1 Scytalopus superciliaris | reverse complement strand
TTTTTTTTTTTTTTTACTGTGGATGATTTCTCAAGAAAAATAAAATCATGCCAATTTTACATCACCAGCAATCTTTTAGTATCTGAAGCAGCAATAACAAAATCTTCATAAAAGTGTTAGTGGTGGAGGGTCCAGAAGATACTCTTGCCTACTTGGTGATCTAAATAGAACCCAGACTCTTAATCGTCATTTCTCCAGTGCTGTTGAAAATCAGAACTCACCACCAACCTATCACCAACCCCAGATACAGGTTAAAAAAAAAATCAAACAAAAAATACCATTAAGCAAAACCTGCTTGAAATGTTTTCTCTCAAGGCTACAGAAAAATTAGCCAAATTCTTCATTCCACTAGTAGTGAAATACCCCCCATGGCAACGAATATGTGATTACATCATCTCCAGTCTACTTCAAGTCCCCATAAAGTCACATTTATTTAGACTTAGCACACATGGTTTCCAGTGATGCTTCTGGCTGAGGCTCCAGCTTCTCTGGGAATTCTAGTTTTTCACAGATTGTCTCCTTTATGGGTAGGTACTGAGAGATCTCATTAGGTTCCGTGAACAATGAAGGTGGAACATGCTAAAAACCAAAAATTTTACATGAAACAAGTGAATGAAAGGAAGGGGAAAACAAAGTATTCCAAAATGAAAAATTTTACAGACAATTGATCTATAATTTACCTGAGGTAAACACCTGAAGTCAGGTGTGATTATTAAAATTTACCTTATAACTTCAAATGGGCACACAGTCTTATTCCTTCCATGGATCAATAAATGAGGGAAAGGTATTTAACATTTTTAAGCAGCAAATTACAAGAGCACAAGAAAGTCAGAGACATCCATAATAAGCTACAATGTTTTTTAAAAATACATTTAAAATGTGAACGTAACAAACAGTCTTTTTAAGGTTCTCGTTCTAGATAAGACTACAATGGCCACAAGTGATTCCATGTCTTGCAGCCATTGCAATACATTCACTGGAGTTGCTCATATTTAGTATGGATAGTTGATCAATCTCAACATCTACCCTAGTTTTATGAAGTTCCTAACAAACATTTATACGAACTACTAAAACTCACTGGATTTTAATTTCATATTTTAATAAATAAGGTGGTTTCATTGAATTAATCAGTATCTTTCTCTGGAGATCAACTTCACTATATGCAAGACATTTGATGGAAAAGGAAAAATCTGTAGTGAGCAAATAACCCCTAAACTTTCTAGCAATATCCTTTAAGAAGCTCACTCAGAGCTATTCAAATGCAATCTGTATTTTAGCTACCCCTGCCACGCAAGGAACCATACCACTGTGTCACTTATTTCAAACCTCAGTGAATCTCTTTTGCTTTACCTACACAAGCTGATCTTGGGAGGTCATAGGCATTTCCTCTCCATAAAAACAGGCAGGAAAAATGATTTAACAGCACAGAGGATAATTTTTAAATGTGAGGTGAAGTAAAACCTAGACCACTGGTATTTCAAAAATTACAAAACTATTCAAAAAGCTCATGTCTGGATTTAGCCCTATTTACAGGGATCATATATTGTTATGAAATGATACAGCATCCCTTTCCTCACAAAAAAAACCCCAGGGCATTTTGCAAAAATATTCCCTTGTAAGGTTAGTAACACATTAGTCGCTTTTTACAAGTGAGAGAAAAATAAGGGAGAAGGAAAGTTACCAGAATATAAAAGATCAGGTGCTGGGTCAAGAATAAAAGTCAAAGCTGCAACTCCAAACATGCCACAAATTACTCTGAGCCACTGCCAGAGTCTGAAGATGATCTATTACATTTATTTGAGAAAAACTAAATGTGGCTATTACCAAACAGATCTTAATCTCTAATACTACTTGCAACCAGGCCTGAAATTGAGCAGCAGGGGACATGGAATACCTGATTTTATGCATGAAAAGTTCTAGGAAAAAATTAATTAATAAAAACATCTTGATAACTCAAAAGTAGAAAAACTAACCTAATACCACCTCTTGTCATGTGATCTGAGCACTTACAAATGTAAATCTGCCCTGAAATCACTAAAACAAATGCTGCCTAAGTAGATATTTTTTTCTCTATCAGTTCCAGACGGAACAAAGAATGGCTTACAGACAATTATTTTCTATACTGACCATAAACCAAAAAAGGAGACAGCAAGAAAAAAGAAAGTTTAAAAAATGGAATACCTTTAAACTTGATATTTTGCTTTCTCTAGATGTGTATTCTCGCAACATGTAGGTCTTGTCAGCCTAATGGAAAAAAAAATATCATCTGGTATCAGTGCGAGCTAAGCATTTTAAATACATTCAATTTAGTAAGCATTTAAATTTGGTTGACAAGAGATTTTTCACCTGGGAGCAGAAATATATGTTCAAGTTCACAAAGACAGAGAAAGTTGATATAGCAATGTTCTCTTTTCCAAAAATCACCTTTCTGTGTGCATGCATCAAAAAAAAAATAATTCTATGACTGAATACACTCATTAATCTTTACTCAGCTAGAACTCCTACACCAGTACAAATACAGTTAGACAGAATAACCAAAGCACAAATCTTAACATTCTGTATTGTTTATGAGATACCAGAACTCCATACAGTATGGACAGTTATTTGCAAGTTAACACTTGCAGTCTAATCCTATTAGACAAGCCAAAAATAATTTACTTGGAGAAAAAAACAGTACCAAACTATTTACTGTTGCCTACTTTTCCTCTTGCTCTTCCTAATCTACGTCTGTCAAATGTATTTAAATGACTACTTCAGATGAGAAGTAGCCTACTCTGCTCATACAACTCACTCCATGGCATCCACACTTGGTTGCTAGTTCAGCACCACCACAATAATAAACAACACTTGAAAGTTCAGTCCAGGTCATCTCTGTGCCCCCAAACATCAGTAGTAAATTAGAGGAATATCAGCAGGTCTGTGAAAGTAACATGGTAAGGGAACCTCTGTAAAAAAGTCATAAAAAAAAATGATAAGGGTTTACCTCATGATGAAGCCTTGTATCATTCATCCTGATAAGCACCCCATCAACTCGCAAGAAAAACCTCAACAGCACAAAGAAGCTGGAAGGCATAACCCTCTGCAAAAATAAAGATATTCCAATCAGCATATTACAAAGGTATACTTTAAATATGCAATTATCTACATCAGATGTTCACAATGAAAGATAGTATGAGGAGCTTTCAGTAGTTAAGCCGAAATCTGGGCTGTTGATATGCTACAGCTACGGCTGGACAGCAGGGCAGACAGTGCCTCAAACGACTCTTAGGCAGGATGCAGAAAGGGGGAAAGGATTGTTCCCTGAAGCAAGTGACTGATGACAGAAAGATCTCAAGACAACAGTCTCCAGTAAGATCATATTTCTAAGAGCACAGATAAAGAACTTTGCGTATTAAACTTCAGAAGGAAGAGCATGCAAAAAGCAACTGCATTTTGCATTTATTAGCCAACTGAGTTACCAAGCATCTTGTAAAAAGCCTCTCAGTACTCACTACTTTTACACTCAAACTTGATACTCCATGGTCGTGAAGTTCATCTTCAAACAGGAGTACTTCTTCAAAAAACATAATTTGTTCCCTAGCTTTCAATTTCTCTGTATTTATGTGTTCTGTTGTAGGAACAACCTAAAGAACAAGATTAAGAACAGTTAGCGCATTAATTTTTTGCCAAACTACATAAACTTTGTCCTGAATTTTTGAATTCCCCAGTTTTAGAACAGAAAAATCTTTTAGAGTTTGAGGCTTAAAGCATCCCAGATTTCCAGAATACACTAATACACTTCTGCTGCCTAAAGACTATGGGCCAACACCACATCATTTGTTTCTGTGCCACATTTTTAATTCCAGAATAACTCAAATGATCTCTAACTAAAGCATTCTCGTGAATTAATATAGATTATCCACTTAGTAGAAAGCAATCTGTATACAGTGCAGACAAGTTGGGAACTTCAGTCTTATTTTCAAGTAAATAAAGATATGGGAGGGTCTGAGTTTAAACATGAGGAGTTACTGTTGCAGAAAAACATAAAGCCACTGAAAGCAGCCAGATCTACATACCTGCTTAGACAAACAGGCAAGCAAGAGAGCATAAAAGTAATACACAGTTGATAGTTCTGCTGTGTGTGAGGACCTCAGGGCTTCATAGGGGCACCCAGCAAGTACTGAAGACTTCCATGTGCTTAAATCCTAAAATGCTTTAAGTCACCACTCACTCTCCACACTCCCCTCCCATTATTAAAATAAGCCATGATTTGATTAGTATAACCTGCTGAGAGACATGATAAGCCCAAACTATGAAAGATTTTACAGAAGCTTATTGAAACATAAATAACAGCTTTAAAAAAAAATGTCTTTGACTGAAATAATATGCAGTCAGCATAGGAGAAAGGAGAAAATGGTTACCTTTAATGTTGCAGTATCCCCCAGCAAGGTTCCCTTGTAGTCTGTTGTGTAAGTCCAGTCATAGGGCTTGACAACTTCCTTAGTGTGCTCAGTCTCACTCCTCAAAAAGTGAAAGAGAAAACAGGTTTGCAGCAATTGCTTTGTAGTAACTCTTAAAAAATTACAAACTCACATAAGACTATGCACTATGACTCCCACATTTTTCTCAAAGAGAAACAATAGATTTGTCTGTGCTGCAATGACAATGTCAAAACTTTATCATAGTTTCAAAACATCTGTTTCCATAATAACCTGGAAAACCATAACAAGAATTTCTGTGCTCACACTATCTCAGCTCTATGAGTCAAAATAAAGATTTTCATGCAATATTGCTGAAGAGTTTGTATTTCAAGTTCATTTTTTCTTTAAGTAGGCAGAAAGTGATCTGCTGACGACACACAGCAATCAACACTGCAAACTGCCTTAGTTTTCATGACAGCTTTGCTTTCTCTCTGTGTTTTATTTCCAGGTGCTTTACAACTAATTTGGTAAATAGCAAGAACTACAATTAGTTCTCATACATGGTAATTGTTCTGCTTTATTCCTAAGGCTAAGATTTTGAACATGTACAGCACTTTGAAACACCATACAGTCTTGTAATGCTCGAGGCACTGAGTTCAAATAAACAGAAACAGCATTAAGCCGTGTTAAACTTGAAGTTTATTTTAAGAAAGCCAAGACAAAACCAAAAAGTATAGTTGACCCAATTTAACAGATAAGATGATCACAGCAAAGAGAAGCTAAGTGACTTCTGTGATCACACACTGGATCTAGGGTAGAACCAAATGCAACATGGTTTTCAAGAGTTCAGTCTGTTCTTTTAACTACTGTATGACAGTTTCATATGCAACACACCAGTACTTGCCCACTGCTGATAAAATACTGTACCTGCTCTCTTGCCACTCCTCTGCACAAGCGACTTTGATCATACCTTGACAATTATTGACACATTTTAAAGCATCTGTAGCATTGAATTCAATTCCAAAACCACGGTCATGCTGTATTCTTAGGATATTGTCTCCAAACATCATCTCTGGAAGGGAAGGCATATGTAATTCATCAGCCAATCTGCAGAGAAAAATAAAAGAGACATCAATCAGCTATAGTACAGTGAAAGCAATCCTTGTTTTGGAATAAGTATTCTTTAGATCATGATAATTTAGAAGATGTATCATCAACATGTTCTGCAAGATTTAGGGTTTTTTCCCAGGTTAATAATCTTATCTGAAATGCAGAGTCATTGAACTGAAGTGACTTTTCCACCACAGAAGTATTTCTAAAATACTCCTTCCTCATCAGGCTCGTACAGAAGTCTCACACATGAGGAATCAAAAAAATATCTGACAAGCATGTGAAGAAGTTTTCAACCTCTTTTAGCAAATCCCTGGATGGTCCACGAACTACTTTAGCAGGTGCTCAAAGAGAACTTTTAGGAACAAGCACTCATCATGATGAAGTTTAAATTCACTGCACAGTGGTCCACACCTCCACAGATGCCTACAAAAAAGATGTTTGGAACAACCCTGGTGGAGTGTGTGAAAAGCACAGAAGTCACTACTTTGCTCCACTACTTTTCCAAGCTCGTAGAAGACAGGTGGTGATATTTGTAACCTCAAACAGGAAAGCCACAATCAGAACCACAAACCCATC
The DNA here is from genome assembly GCA_013400415.1 of Scytalopus superciliaris. Lineage (NCBI taxonomy): Eukaryota > Metazoa > Chordata > Aves > Passeriformes > Rhinocryptidae > Scytalopus > Scytalopus superciliaris. The sequence goes on along the minus strand of VXBX01006005.1, from coordinate 179,262 downwards.
TGAACAAGGTACTGCATGCAGCAAGTAATGATCCCTGCAGAAAATCTCACACCACCCTATTTCATGTTGTTTTGCATCAGTCTGTATACTTATTTATGTACATATACACATGCACTATATATAAATACACACACACATCCCACCACCTGATATACACCCTGACCTTAATTACTAAAAAGCTTCATATACTTCTTTTCCTCCCTGTTGCTCTATTGATAACAAGGCATTCCAGAAAAAAAAATGGTTATTTCTGTAATCCTGCATACAAAAGAACAATATGCTAACCTAACTGAAATAAAAATCACAAATTCATAGACCTGGAGAATAAAATCCTACATTTTTCCCAGAGAAGGCAGACTAACATTATGAACACTTCCATTTCATCAAGTGTAAGCCCCTTGACTCACAAAAACCAACACCAGCACAGGAAGGAGTTCTTGGCTGTGACACATTTAATCCTTCACTTTTCCACAGAGGTTGCTGAGGGAGTTTTGCAATATATATCTGCCAGAAATAAAACTCCTACAGATACCAATGATGTTCCCCAAGCAATAAAAAAAGACAAAATGACAAGAGAAATACATTATAAAGGAAGCTGACTAAAAGCACTGCAACTTTTCAAATTTGAAGTGGGATGACTTGTTTTGGGGTTTACATGATGGGTACCAAGGCCTACAGGTAAATGGCTATTTTTGGACTTCCCTACCCTGCAAAATCCTGTGTTCTTTCAAGCCTGTGTTGTGGCTCTTGCTACTTTACTTTTCAACCTTTTTCAACATGCTCTGACAAACTGTGTTCCTCAAAAACATCTAAGCAGATAAAGGTAATTTCTGAAAATGACAGAGATGACTAGCTTAAAATAGCTACAGGTAAAGAAATTGAATAGATCAGAAGGTAAGTTTAACAACCAATTTGGCTTCTAGACTGGCAGTTCAAGTCACTTGTTCACAATGAAGAGAGTTAACATCCTCCTGATCATAACAAAAAGGATCTTTATTTTTAGCAGGTAACATCCTACAAAATGAGTCTTAGATATGCCATAAAAATGAGATACTCTAATAACAGCCCTTCTTCCCCCACAGGACACAGGTAAGCTTACATGGATGTTGAATCCTCATTCTAGAAAATCTGCTAAATCACAGGATTCGAATTTTCTTACCTGTAACTGCAAAAGCTAAAGGCTCATTAGTCAGAAGCAGTTTGAGAAGATTATTTCAGACATTGAACATATAAAGATGGAAGAAGGAACGTAGGTTTTACCTGTTTTAAGGCAGATATCCAATTTTTAAAAAAGCATTACGTTGTTATGTTTAAAAATTTACATTACATAGTTTACTATAATGGTAACTAAAAAAAAAAAAAGGCATAACATTTCAAGACATAAGAGTTTATCAAATAAATTAGAATCATAGAATCGCTTAGGTTGAACATGACCTCTAAGATCACCAAGCCCAAATGTTAACCCAGCATGTGACAAGTCCTGCACAAAACCATGGCCCTGAGTGCCATGTCTACACATCTCTTAAATACCTCCATGTGACTCCAATGTGACTCAACCACCTCCCTGGGAAACCTGTTCCAATGTTTGACAACACTTTCCATGAAGAAATTTTTCCTAATATCCAACTTAAACCTCCCCTGGTGAAACCTGAGGCTTTTTCTTTTTGTCTTTACTTGCTACAACCTTCTTTCAGGTAGTTGCAGAAAGCAGGAAGGTCACCCCTCAACCTCCTTTTCTCCAGGCTAAACAACCCCAGTTCCTTCAGCTGCTCCTCATAGGACTTGCACTCCAGACCCTTCCCAAGCTCCACTGCCCTTCTCTGGACACACTCCAGCACCTCAATGTCCTTGTACTGAGGGGCCAAGAACCACACACAGGATTTGAGGTGTGGCCTCACCAGTGCTGAGTACAGAGGGACAATCACTTCCTGAGTCCTGCTGGCCACAGTATTTTTGATAAAAGCCAGGATACTATTGGCCTTTTTGGGCACACTGCTGGCTCATGTTCAGGTGGCTGTTGACCACCATCCCCAGGTCCTCTTCTGCTGAGCTGCTCTCTAGCCATTTTTCCCCAAGCCTGTAGCAATGCCTGGGGTAGTTGTGACCTAAATACAGGACCCAGCAGCTCACCTTGTTGAATCCAATACCACTGGCCTCAGCCCATCGATCCAGCCTGTCCAGATCCCTCTGCAGAGCCTTCCTGCCCTCCAGCAGATCAACAGTCCCATCCAACTTGGTACCACCTGTGAACTTACTGAGGGTGCCCTTGACCACGACAGTCTGGACTGTGGGTAGATATTAAACAGGACTGGCCCCACCACTGAGCCCTGGGGGCCCCCACTCGTGACTGGCTGCCTGCTGGGTGTAACTCCATTCATCACCATCCTCAGTGCCTGGCCATCCAGCCAGTGTTCCACCCAGAAAACAGGGCACCCACAAAGCCATGAGCTGCCAGTTTCTTCTGAAGAAGGCCTCCTTAATCTCAGCAAAGGTAAAAGCAAGATGACTGAACGTACATTTAACAAGACTATTAAGACTCCCACATATGTATTCCAGAAACTGAAACTAAGAAGTATCTGCCAATTTCAGCTGCCACTACCATCAGTTATGGCACAGCTGAACTATTCAGCTTCACATCAGCAAATCTGACTTAAGTGCTTGATGCTGACACAGGAACATTTTCTCCAATGATTTGACAGGAGAGGAAATTATTACAAGAAGAGATCAAATAATAAATTTTTAATGAAAACCACTATCTTAAAAGAGCTATTACCAAGATATAGTACTAGAGTAGAGAGTCCATGGGCCACATTTAAAATACCCTTAATCACCATTAAAAAGCAATTAAGAAAATCAGGCTTCTAATTAGCAGGCCTCAATTTACAGAGGTCCAGAGCTCCAAAACCATGAGAATCATAGGATGGCTTGGGAGGGAAGAGACCTTCAAGGTCATCTAGTTCCAACCCATCTGCCACAGACAGGGACATCTTCCCCTAGGCCAGGTTGCTCAGAGCTCCATCCAGCCTGGCCTTGAACCCTGTTAGGGATGGGGCACCCACAGCTTCTCTGGGCAACCTGTGAAAGCGTCTGACCATCTTCACAGCAAACAACTTCCTCCTAATATCTAATCTAAACCTACTCTCCTTCATCCGAATCCCTGCCCGCTTGTCCTGTCACTGCAAGCTCTTGCAAAAAGTCCCTCTCCATCTTTCTTGTAGGCTCCCTCCAGCAAGCATTAAACCCAGAATTTGGGAAATTATCTGTAACCCTAACCGCCAGAGAACCAAGCTTACCGTCGCACAAAAAAAACCAAACAAGAGGGATGAGCCCCAGAACCGCGACTGCCCCGCCCTGGGAAGGGTCTGTGCTCCCTGCCAAGGGGGCCGGGCGGCGCCCACCGCTCGGTGTGAGGGGCTGAGGGCCCGGGCAGCGGGGACACTGTGCTGTGTGTGCCGTGCTGTGTGTGCCGTGTGTGCCCTGCCCTGCCCTGCCGTGCCCACCCCGGCCCGGAGCCCGCCCCACCTCTCGGCCTGCGCCGACTTCATGATGTGTGTCCGGGCGGCGCTCAGCTTCCACGGCCCGAAGGTGAAGTCGCGCCGGCTGCTCTGGAAAACGGGGTGCATGGCGGCCCGTTCCCCGCCGGGGGCGCGGCGAGAGGAGGCGGGACGGGAGGCGGCGGAGCCCCCTCAGCTCTGCCCTCCGCCCCGCTCGGCAGCCGCAGCCACAGCGCCGAGGCCAGGCCCGCCGGAACAGCCGCCTCCGGCACCGCCGCTTCCGCTTCCCGGGCACGGNCCTCTGGGCTCCGCGGAACCGGGGCTGGAGGGCGTGACAGGGATGGTTAAGGGCCTGAGGCATCGCTCGTGTGAGGAAAGGCTGAGGCGNAAAAAAACAAACAAGAGGGATGAGCCCCAGAACCGCGACTGCCCCGCCCTGGGAAGGGTCTGTGCTCCCTGCCAAGGGGGCCGGGCGGCGCCCACCGCTCGGTGTGAGGGGCTGAGGGCCCGGGCAGCGGGGACACTGTGCTGTGTGTGCCGTGCTGTGTGTGCCGTGTGTGCCCTGCCCTGCCCTGCCGTGCCCACCCCGGCCCGGAGCCCGCCCCACCTCTCGGCCTGCGCCGACTTCATGATGTGTGTCCGGGCGGCGCTCAGCTTCCACGGCCCGAAGGTGAAGTCGCGCCGGCTGCTCTGGAAAACGGGGTGCATGGCGGCCCGTTCCCCGCCGGGGGCGNCAGGGATGGTTAAGGGCCTGAGGCATCGCTCGTGTGAGGAAAGGCTGAGGCGGCTGGGCCTGCTCAGCCTCGAGAAGTGGCGGCCGAGAGGGGACCTCATTCATGTGTCTAAATAACTAAAGAGAGGGTTCCCAGAGGATGGAGCCGGGCTCTGCTCGGTGGTGCCAAGCGACAGGACAAGAGGCGGCAGGAAATTCCACCTGAATACAAGGGAGAACTCCCTTACAGTGTGGGTGACCATGCACTGGAACAGGTTTCCCAGAGGCCGTGGAGTCTCCTTCCATGGAAATAATCAAGAATTATCTGGACACAACGTGCCCCGGGATGACCCTCCTTGAGCAGGGAGGTTGGAACGGATGACCCGCTGTGGTCCCTTCCAGCCTGATCCATGATGTGTGGGACACGGTTGGGAAGGGCTTCGTGCTCCTCTGAGCGCCCAGAGCCACCAGGGGGACAGCGGGGTGTCTCCAGTCCCCTCTGCCCGGCACACAGAGCCCACTCGTGCCCCTGTGCCTGGGGAGATGGTCTGTGGCAGCTGGTGGGAAGTGTGCCTCTGCCCCCTGGACATTCGTGCCTGTGCCCCCTGGGCATTCGTGCCTCCAGCCATTTCCCCGTGGGCACCTCTAGGCATGGGGAGGAGCTCCCTAGCCTCTGATGGCCCACGCTCAAAGGTGCAGCAAACATTACCAGGCTGTGTCACGCAGGCACCCCGTGCTGTGCTGGATAGTCATAGAATCACAGGCTGGGCAAGGTCGGAAGGGACCACAGGGGGACATCTGGTCCAGCCTCCCTGCTCATGTGCTAGAGCGCATGGCACAGGATTGTGTCCGGACAGTTCTTGAGTATCTGCAGTGAGGGAGACTCCACAACTGCTCCGGGCAATCTATTCCTCATCACCTTCACAGTAAACTTCTTCCTCATAGTCAAGTGGAACTCCCTGCACATCATTTTTTGCCCATTATGAGTGGGTATAGTTCTTAACATACTGGTTCTTGAATGCTATCCAAAGGTGGTCCTTTAAAAATGTCGAAATGCGATGGCATGGTAAGCTTAGAAAATCCTGTAGAAAAGCATCAGTAGGACTGGTTGAAAGTGCCGCATAACTTACTACTCTTTCGCTGACGGGTGGGTGGTTGTGTTGCTTTCCTGCATCATTGAAAGGGCTGACTTAACTCCAGAACAACTTCCCTTGGCAGGGGCAAGACACGGTCCCGCTGCTGCTGCTGGAGCACCCTGAGACAACAGCAGCGGAAAACTGAGTGTCCACACCACGGTAAGCTCCCCAGAGCGATCAAAACACGGCACAGCTCCTGTAAGAGCAGCTCGCTGCGCTCCAGGGCCCTCCCGGGAGTTAGGGATGCGCAACCACGGCGTTTAGTTGTTGTTCACCCTTTATACCGTGCGCTCCATACTGGCGCCTATATCGGGTGTCTCGCCCCAGGTGGCGTTGGCGGCACGAACCCCCAAAATAATCTCTGTGTTAGTTTTAACAGGGTTTGGGAGGTCTCGCCATTAGGCTCTGCCCCTCCGCGGCGGGGCGGGGCGGGAGGGGCCGGGCCGGGCCAGGCCGGG
>VXBX01006005.1:162334-173431 GCA_013400415.1 Scytalopus superciliaris | reverse complement strand
GGGGTGGGATACTGCCCCTGCCACGGGGTGGGATGGGATGGGGTGGGATACTAACCCTTGCCCCGGCGTGGGGTGGGATGGGGTGGGATACTGCCCCTGCCCCGACGTGGGATGGGATGGGATACGGCCTCTGCCCCGGCGTGGGATGGGATGGGATACTGCCCCTGGATGGGATGGGATGCTCCCTGCGGGCCACCCCTGCCCAAGGCCGCGCTCACACCGCAGGGAGCCCCGCGTGCCCCTTCCCAAAACACGGTCCCGAAGCATTGGAAGGGCCCGCAGAGGTGTCGCTGCCATGCCCAGAGCCAGAGTGACGCGAGGGGAAGCGCTGTTGCGAACAGCCTCAGACAGCTCCGCCGGAGACAGGCTGAGTTATGTTTTTGAATGTCTTTAATTACGCTCCTAGGAAAGTACAGATAAAAATGGAAAAAAGGCGTCTCTCCAGATTGACACTGCTGCCCGAGGCCGCAGCAGCCGCGCACGGGGAAGCACTTCAGTGAGTATTGCTGGCTGGGACAGCTGCAGAATCAGCTGAGACAACTTTCCCCCAGTCCCTAACTTTCAAGAAATGCTAATACGGGCTCTTTCACTTTTCTAGTCTGCCTATTTGCATTTTTGTGTGTGTGTGTTTTTGTGTTTTGTTTTGGTTGGTTGGTTTTTTTCAGTGTGCTGTCCTATGGATGGGTGAAGGATTGAATGAAGTAGGTAGTGAATGCCAGTTGGGAGCAGTGGGAAAAAGGCTGCTAAGGAATTGGGGGAAATAACAAGGTTTCACAAAATGAGGTTGTGAGTCAGGGGGATGAATGCTAACACTGAGAAGTCAAGGATTAAAGGTTCTCAAGCATTTCTGTAGCATGGACCTCGGCTTAATGCAAGGAAGTGTCTTTCAAATCTCATATACAGAAAGCCAGTTCCCCATGTCCTTTGGTATTGGCAGTAAAATACAACAACAGCTGTAGCTAAGGTGATTATGAACATGGAGAAGCGATGTTGGGAGAGTACATGCAATGGTCCCTGGGTCTTTGAATGTTACTTAGCAACTGTTAGGAAAGAGTCAGCAGGGTATGGCTAGTGAGGCATCCACAGACCACCAGCAAACACTCAATAGGTAGAATACAAGGTAACAACTAGGATAAACAGGCAGAATTTGTTTTAGAAGTTTTTTCTTTAAGAGAAACAAAGACTTATAGCGATATTCTTGTTTCTTACAGCCTAGATGACTGGATTGAGTAAGATGGATAGCTGGTAAGTATGACCTAGAAACAAGTAAAATCCTTAGAAAATGTTAAAGTAAAATGTCCTAATTTTTTTTCTTGTTTCCCCCCTTCACTTATTCTTGTCTTTCAGATGGTTTCTTCCCTGTTCTGGGCTTGGTGCTGTCACTGACCTCTTTGGTGTGCCCATAGGCAATTTACCACTCCTTCAGTTGCCCATTTAAAATGGTTTCCTGCATACAACAGGTAAATTTTAACACAGGCACAAGGGCCTCCAGTCTTTGGAAGGAGTTTGAAGAAATATTGCCTGAATGTTTCTGAGCGTTGTTCTGCTTCTAGCTGCTCAGCATGTCTTGGCTGCCCCAGCTGTGCATGCTCTGACCATGAGCAGCAACTCCTCCCTCGGCAACGTGAAGGGCCTGAGGAACCTCACCACGCAGGAAGATGGGGCCATCAGAGTCACCGAGTCCATTGCTATCATCGTCATTGCTATTTTCATCTGTTTGTGCAACCTGGTGATTGTCGTCACCCTGTATCGCAAGTCTTACCTTCTCACCTTGAGCAACAAGTTTGTGTTCAGCCTGACCCTTTCCAACTTCCTGCTCTCTGTACTGGTGCTGCCTTTTGTTGTCACCAGCTCCATCAGGCGAGAATGGATCTTTGGAGTTGTTTGGTGCAATTTCTCAGCCCTGCTCTACATGCTGATCAGCTCAGCCAGCATGCTGACTCTTGGACTCATAGCTATAGACCGGTAAGCTCCTCTTTTTTAGTGAATTGTAACAGATTGTCTAGACATCTCATAAAGGGACTTGTTGGCTCTTCATAGAGTTGAGAAGCAATGCAGAGGGTAACATGGTATACTGTTGTAGTGCCGTTTTTCTGTCAGCCCCTTGTGAAATTCTGATGTAGACCAAGACCAAGTGATGTCATCAATAATGCAAAATGCAGACACGCATCTAAAATTTTTTAAAGCTCTTGATGGTATAATAACAAACTGCTTGAGAAACATGAAATAATGGTGTAAAATTCCAAATTACACCCTAAGCATGTACACACAGAAACAGATTTAACAGTTGTGTGTGTGCCTTCAGCCAAGCTTGACATTCTTGACTGCAACAATATCTATTTTTACATGTGATTGGTTTTAGAAACAGGGTCCCTGAACCCGCTTCAAAGTTTGAAGACAAAAGGACTAGATAGCAACATCATTAAAATATGTTCCTTTCTTTATCGTGTGTCTTTTGCGCTCCTGTTGACTACTCCTTTTCTTGTCCACCAGGTACTACGCTGTCCTATATCCAATGGTTTATCCAATGAAGATAACGGGCAACAGAGCAGTGGTAGCCCTTGTGTACGTGTGGCTGCATTCCCTTATTGGCTGCCTCCCTCCCCTTTTCGGCTGGTCATCTCTGGAGTTTGACCAATTCAAGTGGATGTGTGTGGCAGCCTGGCATAAGGAGGCCGGCTACACCGCCTTTTGGCAGATCTGGTGCGCGCTGCTGCCCTTCGTGGTCATGATGATCTGCTACGGATTCATATTCCGTGTGGCGAGGATTAAGGCCCGCAAAATCCACTGTGGCAGTGTCATCATTGTGGAGGAGGACTCGCAGAGGAACGGGAGGAAAAACTCCAGCACCTCCACGTCCTCATCCGGCAGCCGAAAAAATGCTTTCCAAGGGGTTGTTTACTCAGCCAACCAGTGCAAAGCTTTCATAACCATCTTGGTTGTCATTGGGGCTTTCGTGATTACGTGGGGGCCTTACATGGTAGTAATTACATCAGAGGCACTGTGGGGGAAAAACAGTATTTCCCCTGCTTTGGAGACATTAGCTACGTGGTTGTCCTTTTCCAGTGCCATTTGCCATCCACTAATTTATGGACTGTGGAACAAGACAGTGCGCAAGGAACTACTGGGAATGTGCTTTGGGGATCGGTATTACCGCGAGTCCTTTGTTCAGCGGCATCGGACATCCAGGCTATTCAGCATTTCCAACAGGATCACAGGTAAGACATGTGGCTGCAAAAGGCACTCTCCTTTAACACCACCACCAAGAGCAAGGTTTCATGGCTGTGTGTGCTTGGCACGTTTCAGGGCTCTCTAAAGAAAGTGGGATGTTTTTGGTGTTTCCATCAGTCTTTTGTTCAGGGTATCACAGACACTTGAAAGGAGAATTTCATTTTTGTTTTTGTAATTGACATGTTTCTGCTACTCTAGTAGAATTTCCTCAGCCAGAGAAGACGTAGTTATGAGGTTAATAAAAATAATCTATTTTCTTCTTTCTCAAGCATTTCCTTTGGTGTGCCTTCTGTGTTATGTTTCCCAGACTTGAGCTCTACCATTAGTACTTATTGTAGCACTTTTTTTTTTATTCCTGGCTTTATGCTACAACTCTCTGAGATCCACTGCAGTTACACTGATGTTACTGTTACTGTAAATTCAGTTTTTAGGCTTAATGGTTGGAAAGAAAAGATCTTTAATGAAGTAAAACTGTAAAAATAGAATTATTTTGTGTCTCCCCATCTTGCAGGCTGAGAGCTTCAGTTGCTCAGTTTGGCAGTTTGTTGGTTTGGTTTTTTTCCAAGTAGCAATGCAGTGACATTCTGATTTTTGATCATTTGCCTGGTCCTGTTCAGAAGCTTCCAAAAATAGAACACCTTCAAGGGGTATTTCACACAGAGGCGGTAACTGAAGTTATTTAATTGGGAAAGATCTAAAATGCAGAAGGAAGGTGAGAACAGCAGGGCATCCGTTAATTTTTCTGCAAGCTTGGATTACTGGGAGAGACTGTCATCTAAATGAAAGGGTTCTGCAGCTACAGCCACATCACAAGCTGCAGGAGCTTTGACCAGTCTCTGTCTAGGAGATGCTGTGGAACACTGGGAACTGAGGTGGGAGGGAAAATACAAGAAATTCCTTTCTCTCTACAAGCAAGAAGAAGCTGACAGCTTCAAGTTTATCAGGTGTATTAGCTGCAGACTGACAGGGAGGTGAAAAAGACCCCCAACAAACCCACAGCAAAATCTTGAAGTGGGATTCAAAGAAAGTACCTTTCTAAAAATGGTAGGATCTCCTCCCTTCTTCTTTTGGGGATTTGAAAGAAGTCAATGCTTTAGTCTTGCTCATAAACTTCTTTACTCACTAGTGGCCTGTCACAGCTGCTGCTACCTACCAGGTTATTCTGCCTAGAAGGTGCCTGGCAAATATCCCATTCCCTCTGCGAGTGTACGCTCGGTGCTCATCCTGTCTGGCTGATAAAATACATGTAGTTGCTACAAGAGTGGGAGGGAGATGGTGCAGGTAGAAAGGAGACTTCCACACGGAAAGACTCCAACAATACCTAGGAGCTGCTGATCAGATTTCTAAGATTGGAAGTCCAGAAGCTGTGCACTCTGGATCAGCAAGCTAAGTTTTATATGCAGAATAATAAATAAGGCAGTGGAGTGGGTGTTACTGGAAGAGGTTTTTACTACTGCAAAGCCCTTAAACATCCATTGTGTAACAAGAACAAAACTTTCTTGCAGATTTGGGACTATCTCCTCATCTTACTGCCCTCATGGTAGGTGGGCGGCCATTGGGAAACAGCAGCAGCACAGGAGACACAGGTTTCAGCTGCTCACAGGACTCAGGTAACTACAAGTCTCTCTGTGCTTGGGCAGAAGTTTGCACTTGGCAGGACTCGGAGGGATAGTCGGTATTTACGCACACAGATGTCTCTTGGTGGATGAATGACATAAAGCATCTGTTCCAGCAGTTACAACAAAACTGCTGCAGTTGCTTTTTTTTCTTCCTTGCTCTCAGTATGTTTACTTGCAAAATACTGTTCATGGAATGATAACACTCTCTTGCTAGTGTGTCCTGGGAACAACACTCACTGCTTTTGTGCCCTTCTCCTTTAATTTCTGTTGTTCTTTGGAGACTTTCCATGTATCTGCAAGTAACAGAGCAACAAAGTGCTGTGGAGAATGTGCTTCTCTGTTTCCTACTTCTTTCCATTTTATTGTCTTGTTCCTCCTGCAATGTAAAGATAAACACTTGGGATGGCTTTAGCTTATGATTTTGTCACTACTTAAGATCTCTCAATTGAAGTTATTTTGGAAAGGGGAAGAAGAATTCTGCTGGTAATTTTCTATCCAGAACTGCTGCTAGATTTTTCTGGCAGTTGATTCAGCTGCCACTCCCTAACTGCACTAATTTAAAGAGTATTTCTGCTTTAGAGACACCAGAGGGTGTATTCTAACGTTTGCTTAGTGCAAGGGGTTTGTTTGTTACTTTTGTAAAGGAAGTCTGTGGAGCTGGGATTTATTTTTGGTAGTTGTTTATGCTGGTAATTTTATGCCTGTTGCAGTTATTCTGCAGCTGTATGTTGATAAAGGAGAATAGCATCCTGGTAAACCTGCCTTGGTTAAGAGGATGTTGTGTTACTATTTTTTGGGTAATGATAGTGAACAGTTTAAACAAGTGAGCAAACTAAAGACACACTGAATGCTGTTAGAAGTGCCACTGTTGGTTAAGGAGGGAGTGCAGCCCATAGCCTGGGAATGGATATACAGTGATCCACTGAAATACTGTTTCACTACATGCCTTTACTGTGAGGAACTAATGACCAGAAAGAGGTCTTAGTCCCTCTTCAATGTTTCTTTCTTCATGCAGTACATGATCCCATGGCCTGCAATGCAGTTTCATCTTTATCTGCCCTGGTAAATAGAAAACATCCAAATGGTGCCAGCTGTACACAATATATGAAATGAGACTTGAGACCCAATTACTAGAAATATTGCTGTAAGATCAGTTACTCCAAGGACAAAGATCCACCCTGTAAGAATAAGAGGCTAATCTCTATACTAACCTCATTAAAAAAAAAAAAAATTACTGAAATAATGCATTTGAAAAAAAGCACTAAAATTCTGCTCCATGGAAGAAAATAAATCTTTCTTTCAAGTGCCACTCTTCCATTGCAAGCTACATTTCTGAGGAGGATGGCTAGTGAGAAAAGATTTCCAAATCCTTTGAATGAAAACTCTGACCTCATTCTTCTCCAACAGTGCAATGTTTAATTTGAACTGAAATTTACTCACAAAAGCTGGGCTTAGACATCTTTTAAAGGAACTGCTATAGCCTGAAAAGTTTTTGCCACCACATTGTGTCCCAGTGTTACTGTTTTACTTGAGAAGGCTTGCATTGTTTCAGGAACAGATACAATGCTTCTGGAAGATTATAGCTCCGATGGCCCTCATGCCCCACACTGCATCTGCCCTCCTAGAAGGAGGAGTTCAGTGACATTTGAAGATGAAGTAGAGCAAATTAAAGGTGAGTTCAGGGGTAAGTATGAAAATGCTCTGAATCAACTCTTTTGCCTTCTCAGGAAGCCTTTCAGGACCTTCAGAATTGTCTTGAAACATAGCTGACCACTGTTTGCCTTGACAGACCTGACCATTCATGCAGGTACAACAGAAAGCAAGATCAGGGCTGTCTTCCACTTCTCTAGTAACAACAGACAAGGACAAGAGTTAGAAGCTGGGATTCCCTGCATACATGTAGTTTATATTGCCCAGCAGTATCCTCTCTGCAACTCCACTCATCTTGGTGGCTGTTGCAGTCTGTTTTGTGTTTCTCAGGGAATATATTTTCCTGACCTCCTATTTTGATTGCATTATCACTGTGTTTCTCATTTGCTGCCTCCTCTCGACTTTATCATTCACAGACTTGAAATTCTTCTATTTACAGACTTAAGTAGTCTGAGTATAATTTCATTCTGTTACGCTTGTTTTTTTTTTACTTAACTTCTACCTCACTTTGCTGGGTGTGCGTTTCAGCAGATGTGGGTGAAAACAGATGAACCAGATGCAGTCAACTTGTTTGTTGATTGTGTGCTACCAAAGTGTTGCTGTGATCATCTGTAAAAGGCTGGAAAATTAATTTAGGCTGATAGTTACAATAATATGGAATAGAAGGCTAACAACTTAATTTTCTAAACAATACATGATTGTGAACAGTATGAAAATGAGTAGAAAGCCTTTAAGAATCAAGTAATAATAAAACCTGAAATAATGAGAAAACCCCTTCTATGGAATTTTTAAACATCTTGGCAAAATTCACTTTTGTCCTCTTCCCAGCATGAGATTAATATTTTCCTGTACAAATACCTTACATTTCCTGTTATCTTTCTGAGTGATTACATGGGAACAGATACCTAATTTTTCGTCTGAGTGAAAGAGGGAGGTCTTAGTGCAAAAGTTCTCCACAGTTTCTTCCTGGTAAGTCTCAGGGTTTTCAGGATGCCTAAGACCTTAAATTATTTCAGTGGCCTTGCTGAAGAGTTACATTTATGGTGAACACTTGTGTTGCTCAGCATGTTGACGGGTAGAGTAGTATATAGACGCTACAAAACCAACTGCACCAACACTGGTTCCAGGTCACTCTGGAATACTGTGCTCACAGAATGGTTTAGGAAGCCCAAAAATTGTTGGTAAATGTACTCTGTAGGATAGTTATTTTGCAGAGGGCATGATCATACCTTTGCAAAAGGATCCGTATTAGTCTTCAAGCATTTGCACAGCCATGCTGATAAACTGTCATCTCATGCTTTTTTTGGTTTTTTTTTTCTTTTTTTTTCAGAAGCTGCAAAGAACTCTGTTCTTCATGTAAAAGCTGAAGTCCATAAGTCTCTGGACAGTTATGCAGCCAGTCTAGCAAGAGCTATTGAAGCTGATGTGAAAATCAGCTTGTTTGGGGAAGATGCTTTACCAGGAGCCCTGTTCCCGGCGAGGACTCTGCCAGCAGGCAGCATGAACCCCCGGCGTGGTGCCAGGCCCCATGCTAGCCAAAGACTGAAGCTGCAGAGCATCGATGAAGGGAGTGTTTGACAGGAGCACTGGAGGAAGAAAACAGAACAAAACCACTAAGCAGGACCTGTCACAGCTGTTAGTGTTTCGACAGAACCAGGATACCTTCTTGGAACGTTTTCAGTGTTCTTTCAACACTTGAAAACCAGCTGAATTTCTGGTACTTGCACCAGCATTTTACAGTAGGGTTTGTTTACTGTTCAGGGTGCTATTGACTCTTCTGTGCCTTGTCTTTATCACACAGTGCATAGGAATGTTTGGTTTCATTGACCAAATCATTAGCCTGTTGAATCTTGTGGCCATTACTGGCCAAAGCTGATACAGGAAAAAAAGTAGGAAAAGTATGTGCGGTGTCTAATTCATTGTTGCATCCATCATCTTCTGAACACCAGGATAATCAGTTGATAGCTGGAGTGCTCTGGTAGGAGCTTGTGCTTGGGATACTACATACAGCCTTACTGTCACAGACTCCCAGATGAGGAGCATGAGGCTTCACTAAGGGCAAAACCTGAACTTTTCAGAGAACTCATGCAGATTATGGTCCCACTTAACTTTGCTGGGACATATTTCAGCCATCACAATGCTAAGATCCAGCACTGGACTGTGCATTGCTTCAGTGGTACAGGACACCAGCTTCTCTGGATATAGTGAATGGGAGCAAACTGGTGCTGGAAAAGCATAAAGATAGCATTTGAGGAAATCATTAATACAAAATCCTTAGTTTCTCTGAGAACTTCAGACACATCCCTGGTTTTGCTGTTACTAAAAGGACTGTGGCTGTGCTAAGCTTGACAGAATATAAGTAAGATATTGTCACTCCATATTCAGGATTCATCTTTTCTAGAGAGAAAAGAGTTGTTTGGGGTTTTTTTTTAATCATGAGGGAATGTAGTATTTAAGCTATACTTACCTCAGTGCTTCTATTTCTTGGAGTATTAATTAATCTCAAAAATAAGAACATTTGGCACTTATATTGCACTTTGCATGTTCTTAAGCACTGTACAGACATTACATTTTTAGGCCTCTGTGAGAGGGTTGATCAGCCTTCCTTGCCAAAGAAGGGGAACAGTCAAGCTGCTGGCAGTGAAAGTCTGCAAAGGTGGAAAGGTTTGTTATGAAATTAGGGATAAAGTGGATCATACGAGTATATCCAGCTTCAGGAACCCTTCTGTGCCTTCCTGGGTTACCCCCTTCCTTACTTTGGAGGGGCTATAGCCCTGCCTTACTGCATATTTCAAAGAGGGGGAAACAAGTGAGCAGGATAATTCCTTGGGGGTGGGTGAGTAGCAAATGGACTTAAGGACCAAGGATTTGCATTTGTTTACTCTGTGTCTGCTCACCTGTGCCTCCACCTTTCCAGAAGAAGTGGTTTATATGAGGTTTTGCTAGAGACTGTTTGGAAATCAGGAGCAGGATGTTTCCATCTGGGCAAAAACTGGGTGTGCACTTATTTTGTCTTTATGCAACTTACTCAGAGACACAGAAGCAAAGTGTTGTGAGGCAGACCCTCGGTCCAGTACTGTATTTAGACATCTTATTTGTCTGTGTTCCCAACTAAGAAATGTAGTTCAGTGCAACATTATGTCCATCTCTGGACAAAGCAACTTGACTTCATGAACTAGCCTGAATCCCATTAAGTTCTCATGCAAAATATAACTGCATGCTTCAAATTCAGTCCATGGTTTGTTGATATAAGAACAGCCTGTTACAGTAAGCACACTTAAGCTCCAATAAGATGGCTCCTTGCATAATACAGGAATAAAACAATAATAGTGAGGCTCTTCTGCATTTTTTGCTTCTGTGGGCACTCATTTAACAAAAACAACAACTAAAAATTCTGGTATTTGCCGGGAAGTGCCCTGCAGTGAGGTTCATTATTGCTATCGTTAACATACAATCACAGCTGCTTGTAGTACTCAGCGCTCCTTAAGGTACACACTTGCCTTGAAATACTTTGTCTGCATCCTTTTATTCGGTACTTCTGCTTCCAAACAAGCTGGGCAAAGTCGTTGCTGAATGTGAAAAGGGCACACGGTATGTATGCATTGTGGTGGAGTCGGTGCTAGCCCAAAACGGTCTGTGGTTAGGCAGAAAAATTCCAGGGCACACCTGAAAGGACAAAATCGTTAGTATTGTGTAAAAAGCACGTTTTTCACCCAGGTACTGAGCCAAATTCAGCCTTCAGACAGGTCGGGGCGAGTTGCATCAGTTTACAGCATGACTGAATTTGGCTGCCAGTGTTAATTTTGCTAATCTGTTATTTAGTGTAAATGTTGTTAATATTTTTGTACACACTTTGTAACCCTTCCGTAATTCTGCTATTACCCGAGTCATTCTCTCATGTGAATTGTCATTAAGGAAGAAATGCACACGTTTTGTAAAACTGTATTCCCCATCTTAAATACAAAAGAGAAAAAAACCCACTTGCTTTCCGGCTCCTGGTGGTCTGCACTGTTTGTTTATACTGCTCTTATTTCAACTTAAATTAGTCTTTAAGTGTTTTACTTCTGAAAGCGTGTTCAGCTGGCAGGAGGAGTCTGGCAGCAGCAGCAGGAGCAGTTCCCGCAGGACAGGGAGGCATCCTGGGCCGGGCACATTTTGGGAGCGCAGCCCTGCGGGATGTGATCCTGAGCCTGAAGCGGAGGCTGCTGAGCTTTTTGGGCTGGAAGTCAGCTTGAAGAAGACAGAAGTTCTCTACCAACCTGCACCTCAGGAAGTCTTTCACCATCCCCACATCACCATAGGCGAATCAGAGCTTAAGTCAGTCCAGCAGTTCACCTATCTGGGAAGCATCATTTCCTCAGATGGTAAGATTGACAAAGAGATAGACAACAGGTTAGCAAAGGCATACAGAGCTTTTGGAAAACTCCATAGAAGAGTCTGGCGCAATAAACACCTGAAGAAAAGCACAAGATCAGTGTCTACAGAGCCATTGTACTGTCCACTCTTCTTTATGGGTCTGAATGGGTCATGTATCTTTATGGGTCATCTATCGCCACCACCTGCGACTCCTCGAGCGCTTCCATCAGCGCTGCCTCCG